>RPOG01002553.1:0-22015 GCA_008086565.1 Thalassoma bifasciatum | reverse complement strand
GATAGAAAGGTTTTTCACTAACATTTATACTTTCTGAGAAAAGGCCAAAAAATCAGAAATTCTGCTGGGGGGTGTAAACTTGTGGGCGTAGCTGTGGGTTAATATAAATATACACGTCAATTGGATCAAAGGAAACAAAAACCTTGCAGTATCATTCTTCCCAATATCATGAAGCCCCACCATACCTCCTCCATCCTGATTCTGGACACTGAAACCCCACCCAGGTATGTCCTCAGCACCCCCCTTTCTCACTCTTAACCCATGACTGCTCCCTTCAACACCATCATCGGTGTTGGTGAGTTGAGGGGGTGTGCAGCAGAGTTCTGGATGTATTGTAGTTTATGGAGGATGAACCATAGAAGATGCTGTTGCCCTAATCTAAAGGGGAAGTGATGAATGCATGCACGGGTGTTTTGGTGGAAGAAAAAGAGAGGAATGGATGGGAGCGGGCTATGCTTCAGAGGTGGAAGAAGGCCGTTTTGGTGAGCTGGGTGACGTGATGATGAAAAGTGAGGTTTTTGTCAAAAATGATGCCAAGGCCACGGATGTGAGGTGAGGGAAATAAGGTGGAGTTATTGTAAGTGAGATTGAAGTTTTGATTGTGATTTGTGAGGGACTTGGGGCCAATAAGGATGAGACCTGATTTGTTGTAGCTGAGTAATAAACAGTTCTGGTGCATCCATGTTCTTATTGCAGTGAGGCAGTTAGTGATTGTGGAGTGGGTTGTTGTGGTCATGGATTTGGTGGAAACAGTAAGATGTTGTTGGCGTAACAGTGAAAATGAAGGTCATGTTGGTGGATGATATTTTCAAGGGGGAGCAAGTAAATAATGAAGATGAGGGGACCAAGTACCAAGCCCTGGGGGACACCTTGAGTCAGAAGGGCAGTGTTGGAGGAGCAGTTGTTGGTGTGTATGTATTGTTGAGGGTCAGTGGGGGAAGATTTCAGTCAGGAGAGTGTGGTTCCAGTAATGTTGATGGTGTGTTCCAGGCTACCCCTTTTATCCTCTGCTGTTGACAGGGATGGGATCCAGCTGCTGCTCTGTAGATCAGAGTCAGCTGTTTTATTTAATAAATGAAGATGATGATGTAGGAAAGTGTTTATATGCAGCTGTGTTCAGGGAGGAACCTGTTACCATGACAGAACCCTCTTTGCCTTTAACAGGATTACCAGAGAGTTTCTTCTGCCTGAGGGCACACACACACACACACACACACACACACACAGTGACAGTTACCCAGTGTTTGTGACTGTGCTCTGCTTTCCTAAGGTGTGACAGAGGTCACATTCAGCTGATCCTCCTCTGTGTGATAAATCTCTCACAGAAGCATGTTGTGGTTTGAACGGGTCTCAGGGAATATTAAAAGAGGAGGAGGTGTTGCTGCTGATGAGGTGTGTGTCCCTCTGGGTGTTCTTCATGGGTCAGTGTGTGAGTTGTTGCTTACGCAGGTTGCACTCAGTGTGTGTGTGTGCGTGTGTGTGTGTGTGTGTGGACTCCAGCTGCTTATGAAGGCCACCCTGAGTGACCCTGGAGGACCTGGGTGGACCGGGTGTTCAGGATTATGATGTTCTTGTGGAACCTCCTGAGACTGACTCTGTGAGCTCATCTGTAGGATGACCAGGCTGAGTTATATAACCTCAGCAGGTCAGACTCCAACATATAACTGAGAGACAGCAACATGTACCTTCCTGCAGTTGTGGGAACAATCAGAGAAGAAGAAACTCTACCACCAGACAACATCTTGAAGTTTTCACCTCCTCATGGACCCTAAAGACTTCCTGAATAAAGCCCACATGAACAAAGGTCTCACAATGATCTGAACTAGGGGTGTAACGGTTACCGGTGTTACGGTTAACCCCGGTAAAAACGCTGACTGTAACCATAACCACCGTCATGTCAAATACCGTGATTTCCCATCTTGATCAGAATCTTCTCAACTAGCTGCGCAGGTGCATTACGTAGCCTCTGCTTTTCATTTGGACTTTATTGAGATTAGAAATTGAATCATGGCGGCAGGAGGAGACGACAGCGCTCAGGACTTTTATCATCCCTCTGACTCTCAATACATACGTAAAGCGTCTGCTCCACTGAACGTCAGCACTGTGCTGCACTGAGCCTCCACTGAACCTCCACTTTTTTCAGTCAGAGCGTTCACTCAGCACACAACACTGAGTGTCTGCTCCAGGAGACACTGACAGCAGCTACAACAGTTTCACTGCAAGTCCATTTTTGCCCGACTGTACCACAGAAACGCGTTCTGCAGAGCAGATCGGCCCAAACAGGTAAAAGCTTCCAAACAAACAAAGCATCCGATCATTTCAAAATAAAACACCATGTTCCTGCTCCCAACTTGAGCAGACACTTGAGCAAACAAACAGAAAACAGTCTGTTCATGCAGCTGCATCTAAGAATGCACAAGAACAGCTTTAATTTTTGGATTTGTATAATTTCAACTACTGGAAATGTTCCTGACAAATTCGCTGTTTACAGCTGATTTTACATTCTCAAGTATCTGCTCAGGTTGGGAGCAGGAACATGGTGTTTTATTTTGAAATGATCAGATGCTTTATTTGTTTCGAAGCTTTTTCCTGTTTGGTGCGATCTGCTCTGCAGGACGTGTTTCTGTGGTACAGTCGGGCAAAAACAGCTGTTTACAGGCTGAACCCTTATTCCTCTGATGTTAATAATTGCACTTTTAATGAGGTTTCCCTATATTTTTGAAATATCATCAACACTGTTAGATTGTTTTAAACTATTTCAGTTTGTTTAGGTCTATCAGTGCTTTCTCAACATATTGAGCACATTTTTAAAAATACCGCGATAATACCGAAAATCATGGTAATTTTGGTCACAACAACAGTGAGCTTAAATTTTCATACCGTGACAACCCTAATCTGAACATTTACAAACGCTTAGTTTTAGTCATGGTCTTCCTCCATGGTGACCCTCTTTACATGGATCTTGATAAACTGAACACCTGTGGGTTGGTTGGTTGATTTTGCAGCTCAAAGCTCAGCCTGCAGGCAGGGGTGGACGGGCTTTGGGGAGTACCGGGAGTTTGCCTGGTGGGCTGATCGAGAATGGGCCGATTGACGGCCGCTTTTTTTATTTATTTTTCAAAATTATTTATTGGTGCACCTTTCTCTGATAACTTCGGTAACTCTCCTGGGCCCAGAGAGCTGCAGCTGCAGTCGCGGCTCACTCACAGAGAGAGGGAGGTGACGTCCGATTGGCCCAGCCACCTGTCCTTCAAAAGTACCTGACCAAACAACTCTATGAGAGCTTACAGAGGCCCTGTAGTCCCACCCACCCATGCTCTAGCCCCCCTCCTCGTCCAGTCAACTGCAATGATGATCAGAGCTGTTAGTCGATGACGAGAGAGAGAGGGAAAACGACAGCATTAAGGCAGTGCAATAAAAAGATGGAAAATATGATCAAAAACAAATAGGTGGCACAGAGAAGCTTACAGACAAGAAAAGAAAAGCAGCTCAGGCCGTTAAGAGCAGAAAGGTGATGGAGATGTTTGCTTCAACGGCTCCGTCACAGCAGCAGCAGGTGGTGTCAGGTTACACTCTGCTGACAGTACAGTAAAGTAAAGGAGACAGAGGAGGAGGAGACATGAACTGAGTGTTAAGACTTTACACTGTGAAGGAGGAGATGATACTGTGATAAGCAGGTATGTCTTCAGCTGTCTATGATCTACGTGACAATACACAGCAAATACATTGTGGTGTGTTACAACTCAGTGTAGTTATCTGAAGAATTGGAAAACAATTACTAACATACAGATTAATTAGTTAGGGGCTTTTATCAATGACTCAAATTCTATTTTATACTTTCATCACAGGATGCCACATTACAGATCTACAAGCTTAAATGTTAAAATGTGATATGTTCAAGCAGATAAATCTGCTATTTCCGCAGTTTCACAGTTTCTATTCTACCTTCATTAACACTCCTCCAATCATGTCACCAGTTAAAGTGTTAATAGCATCAACATTGGGGTTGGGTATTGAAATTCGGTTCCAAGTGAGAACCGAACCAAAAAGGGCGGGTACCGAGTACCCACAAAAAAGATTAACTTTCGGTTCTGCCTATCTGTTCTTTTACACATTGTCTGACCTGTCTGCCAGGAGTCAGGACCTGTCTGCTTCGTGACTACGTCACACATTCACGCTAACGTCAACACACCGGAGGAAAAAAGCACAGAGGAAAAGAGGAAAAAGTCGTGGCTCACAGGGCTAACTATGTGTGATGGACAACAGAAACGCTCTAAAGTGTGGTTTCATTTCTGAAGACAAAAAGGTAAAAAATGAAAGTGCAACATATTTCAGAAGCTAATTAGCTGCAAGACAGGTTGAACGTCACATTTGACGCAACATTTGTGACTGCACCGACCTGAAAGACTGCACAGTATTTGAATCTCTGCAGTCATCAGCACCCGACACAGCCAGTGCTAATGCTGATACAAGAGGCATTATCACCATGCCAGCAGCCTCATCAGAGACACTGTTCACATTAGCGAAAAACAACAAGAACTCTTGAGTTGGACACTTTAACAGAAACTTTTGTTAGTTTTATTATGATTTTGTTGGGGGGGGGGGGTTGTGAGCAGCTTAAATGACCTACGTGACAATACAATCTTGATTTTCAGTATGAATACAGACCGTGAAAGCGGGGCCTCACAATCCTTCTGGCTTTTTGGGTTTTAAGCAGGAGGTGTCAGAAAAGTTAAAAAAAGTTACCAGTGATGGATGGATATCTTGGTGGCTCGGCTACGTCACCTAGTGGGTATTTGTGGTACCGCACTTGAGTGGTTCAAATCATATCTATCTGATAGAAGCATAAGTATAAGACTTGGTCCTTCTGAGTCTAGTTCCGTTCCTTTAATGAATGGGGTTCCACAGGGGTGGATTCTAGGGCCCCTGCTCTTCTCTTTATATTTGCTGCCACTGGGGTCCATATTAAGAAAGCACGGAATCTCCTTCCATTGCTATGCAGATGACTGCCAAACATATGTCCCATTGAAGAAGAAAAATGCTTTCTCCCTGACACCACTCCTTGCCTGTCTTGAGGACATCAAGTCCTGGATGGCTCTGAACTTTTTAAACTTTAATGAAAGGAAGACAGAGGTGATGGTGTTTGGCCCCAGTGGCCCTTGTGAAGCTCCTTTTGACCTTGGCCCGTTGGCAGGTCATTTTAAGACACTTTTGTCAAACTTGGGTTTTAAGATGGACAGTGATTTTAAATTCAATCGACAGATCAGCTCTGTTGTTAAGTTCAGCTTTTATCATCTCAAGCAGCTGGCAAAGGTGAAGCCTTTTCTTGCACATTCGCACTTTGAAGCAGTAATTCACGCTTTTATCACATCACGGCTGGATTAATGCAACTCACTGTACTCTGGAGTCAGCCAGTGCTCCCTTGCACGTCTCCAGTTAGTGCAAAATGCAGCCGCTCGCCTTTTAACTGGAGGACGTCAGAGGGAGCACATCACTCCAATCCTGGCCTCCCTCCACTGGCTGCCTGTGCACTTTAGGGTCCATTTTAAGATTCTTTTATTTGTTTTTAAATCTTTTAATGGTCTGGCCCCACCTTACCTCTCTGAGCTCCTCCACACCTCCACTCCTGCTCGGTGCCTCAGGTCAGCTGACATCCTGCTCCTCGAGGTACCAAGGTCCAAACGTAAGCTCAGAGGGGACAGAGCTTTTTCTGTCGCTGCCCCTAAATTGTGGAACGAGCTCCCCCTCCACATAAGAGTATCCACCTCACTGTCTGTTTTTAAAACTCGTCTTAAAACCCACTTTTATTCCTTGGCTTTTAACCCAGCATGAGACTCTGCTCTGTTTTAGTGTTTTTATGGTTTGTTTTTAGTTATTGTTTTACTTATTGTTTTTATTGTTCTTAAATTTGTTTTTAGGAACAATGAAACAATGGAGCAATAAATTTAGTGTTATATATGATTTTTATCTTTGTTTTCAGTGTTTCTTCATATGTGAACAGCTCTTTGCTTTCAACTATGGTTGTTTTAAAGTGCTCTATAAATAAAGTTGAGTTGAGTTGAGTTGAGTTGAGTTCAGTTGAGTAAATGCACTGAATAGACTTCAAGATGCATTTTACCCTCAGTGCTGCTTGGACATGGTATATGTGCACAAAATGCACTTTATTTTTATTTCTCATGGATGTTGTACGTTTATTTAAGGCAGCTATTAACCTCAAATGACTTGACTTGTGTGCAGAATGTACAGTGCACCATGGGATGTACTTTAATTTTTATTTCACTGTTTGTTTCTCAGGGATATCAACAGATTGAAAGCAGCTGTGATTTATTAAACGCACTTTATTTCTTGATGTTTATTTACTTTTTTGCAGGAGATGCAATGAATTTGAGTATTTAGGCACTGATGCTGCTCAGACAGGTTTTTTATTTATTAATATTTTAACCATTTTTTTAAAAGGTAAAGGAATAAAGTTACTTTTGCTAAATAAATAACTGACTTTCTGTTTATTATTTTGGAATCGAAATAAGGAATCGTTAGGAACTGGAATCGATAAGCAGAACCAAAATCGGATTCATAAAAATCCAAACGATACCCATCCCTAGTCAACATGCACCTTTTATACCGCCCACCACTGTCCATTTTTATAAAGTTTCATTCTAAGGACAGTGATCTAGCAACTGAAATAACATGTATGCTTAATATTTGAATATTCCAATAAAAATTATTAACACTCTGATTACATTTTATTACAACATCTGCATATTCTATACATTACAGAGAGCTGAAGAAAAATCTAAGAGTTTGTCCATTTTTTCCAGATCATTAAACTATTGTTTTCCATACTTTAGCCAACTAGTCAAAGTGTTGATTGAATGCATGTGATTAAAATGTTGAGGTGTCTGTGCTGAGGGAGAGCGGCATGAGGGGGGGGTGGCAGGGGCCGCCCTGGAGCTGGTGTGAAGTTCGGGATGGAGAGGCGGCCGGCCGCACGGTGAGGAGGACACTGAGAGGGGTCTGATGGGACAGCAAGTTTGCAGACAGTGGGGAATGGGGCAGAGGGATTTTACTTATATCCTTTTAGGGAGGGAGATCCTCTTGGGCGAGGATATCATACCTGTTGTTCAGGTGGACTGAGTGATGGAGTGTACCGAGGGGAGCAGAGACCGAAATGCAGGATCTCGTGGAGTGGAGGTGGCGAGGGACTTGGGTTTTGCCCCCTGCCTGATCCAGGTGCGCTGTCCGGGGGAGAATCGGAGGAGGGGGCTCTGAGGCGGCAGTTGTTCCGACGGGAGCAATAGCAACGGGCGGGGAGGGCGAGGCGTCATTGGCTGGGACATGGATGGGCTGATCGGGACTGGAGGAGACGGACACCGGTGGTGAGGAACGGAAGACAATGGTGTCCATCTGCAGCTCAGCTTCACGGATAGTGTAGAGTGTGGAGATCCGCCGCTCCAGCTCAATGACCTTTTCAGCGAAGACGGTGCAGTTGATACAGCCAGAGGGAGAGGAAAGTGGAGCCATGAATGAGAGCACCTGGAAGGAAAGGGAAGAAGGGCCAGTACAGGGCTAAAAGCAAAGTGTAGGTTGGAGCTGAGAAGCGACAAGGGTAGCAGGAGTTAGCAGAGGCGGGCACAGGCACTTACACGCAGGGGCTCCAACACGGAGCCCGCAGTGGTAAGGAGGCTTAGCAGGGGGATGGGTAGCAGGGAGATAGCAGGGATAGTTGCAGAGCCAACAAGAAAACTTACCGGCGGGGGCCCCAGAAAACAGGGCCCGCTGCGGAAGGTCAGCATCGTGGTTTGAAGGAGCCTGGGGGTCCTGAGTGGGGTCTGATCGCTTTCCAGCCTAAACCAGGGTATGACGTAGCTAGCCTTAGCCCAGCTGTGTGGAGGCTAGCGAGCTAGCACAAAGCCAAGTCAGCTGGTAGGTGGCTGGGCGAGGATGTATGAATGAATGAATGAATGAATGAAATACAAGCTTGGGTTTTGATGTTTCTTTGAAGTTGCTCTGATTGTTTCCTTGCTCGATTAATAAATCAGGAAGGTCTGTCTCTGCTGGTGCTCTCTGCTTCTTGCACTATAATGGAGTAAATCTGGAGGATATCACCCTATTCCAGCTGAGCTGAAGAAGTGTTCCTGTGGATGCCGTGCTGGTGCAAAGGTGAAGGAGATGGGGATGGAGATTTGAGCCCTTTCTTCTATCAGTTATCAGGGGAAATGTCAACTCTCTATACATAAGTGATGAACAGGAGACACTGGTGAAGACCAGAAAGTTTAACCGTGAGTGTAGCCCCACAAGCTTTTCTGAAACCTGGTTGAATACAAACATCTCTGACTCGTGTGTGGATCCATCTGGTTTCACTCTGATACCTGCAGACAGAGATGCTAAGGCTAGTGGCAAGTTAAAGGTGGGGACTGGCCTTATTTGTGAATCAGAGATGGTGAAACCCTGCTCATATTACTGTCAGAGAGATGATGTGTCGTCCAGACATCAAACTGTTGGCAGTTGGTTTGAGACCAAACTGCCTTCCACAGGAATTCAGTCATACAATAACAATCATTGTGTACATTCACATCCAAAGCAACTGCTGAAACTCCATGTGATTTCAGCCATGAATCTGTTGTCAGGATACAGACTCAACATCCTGAGGCACTCATAAAAATCTCAGGAGACTCCAATCATGTTACCCTCTCCTCCCACCTGACTGGATTCACACAGTTTGTAAACTGTCTGACCAGAGAGAAAACAGCTCCTGATCTGCTGTTTGTCAATGTGAAGTCATTATCATGACTGGAGAAGAGTCCAGTTCAGTCCTGGACCCTGTGGACAAGCTGTCATCTCTGATGGACTTTTCTGATAAATTCACTCATTTCTACATCTACCGTTCTAAGCTCCACTCAGTGGCAGCTTGTTGCAGCAGCATTGCATTGCTGCTGTGACTTGAAAACTCTGCTCGTGGGATAAATAGAGTATATCTTATCTTATCTTATTCCTGCTGCCACGATGACCTACTCTGCCTTGAATTGGTGCTGATTTGTGGAGAGTTGACCAATCAAAAAGGAACGGTTTTGGGGGGGGGCTGTCTATTCAATGCCAACCAGGTTGAACAAAAGTCTGGTAAAGTTGCTGATGAGCCCCAAAAGGCTCAGTCCTTCACAAGCAAAGATGGGGCCAGGTTCACCACTTTGTCAACAACTGCGTGAGCAAATAGTCCAACAGTTTAAGAACAATGTTTCTCAACTCTGTCCAACTTCAGGAATTGATGGATTCCATCATCTACAGTCCATAATATCATCAAAAGATTCAGAGAATCTGGAGAAATCTCTGCACGTAAGCAGCAAGGCCCAAAACCAACATTGAATGGCCGTGACCTTTGACCCCTCAGGTGGCGCTGCATTAAAAACTCACATCATTGTGTAAAGGATATTAGCACGTGGGCTCAGGAACACTTCAGAAAACCATTGTCAGTTAACACAGTTCATCACTACATCTACAAGTGACAGTTCAAACTCTACCATGCAAAGACAAAGTCAGACATCAACAACACACACAAACGCCGCCGCTGCCGCCGGCTTCTCTGGGCTCGAGCTCATCTGAGATGGACTGAGGCAAAGTGGAAAAGTCTGCTGTGTGATCTGATGAGTCCACACTTCAAACTCTTTGATCCAGGTTATAGTGCCTCCAGAGTCAGTTCTCCTCTGGAGGGCTTTATGCAGTCCTGTCCACCACATTCACACACACACTAATAGGCGTCAGGTACAGCCTTCCGGGAGTTTTGAATCCATCCTCCAGGAAGAGAGTGAAAAGAAGGAAATTCATCGGTGAGTAGAGAGGAGAGTGTGGAGGAAGGAGTGCGGCATCCAGGAGTGTCTAAGTCTTTAAGTCCGCTTGTTAGCTGCTTTTAATCCTCCGTTGTACCATCCAAGTGGAATTACTAACTATCATTTCTGTTTTCTTGGTGGATCCATAGTTTCCAAGGATGGATATATTTCCGTGATCTCGATGGATTATCCGTTCAATGGAGGAGAGTAACCAGAAATGGACGGTCTGACTGAGTGAGACCTGTGAGTGCCGGCTGTGCTAAGTTGATTGTGTTTTGTTTTTTTTACAGAGAGGAGAGATGCTGGGTATTTCTTTGACTGTTGACCTGACTGAAGTAAATCCTGCAGTGGATTTTGCTGTAGACCCGGAACTGACTGGGGTAGCAGTGGAATGGATGTGATTGTTGAACTGTGTGTAACTGTGAACCTTAAAAAAAAAAAACTGGACTTCTGAATTCCCGGGAGGGTCTTGATTTTGTTCTTCCATTGCTGTGCAGTGTGATTTTCATTTCCTTGCTTCTGCCTTAAGTTTTTGTTGCATTTTTGCTTTTTCTTCTGTTTGAGTGGGCTGTTTATGTTGTTGCAATGTGGGTTTTTTTTCCCAATTTCATGAATCTGCCTTGTTGTTTTCTTGTTTGTGTGGGAAACATGTTTTGTTTTGTGCAGGTTGAGTCTTTTGTTTGCATTAAACTTTCTTTTGTTTTTGTCAGACTTGACTCTGACTGGCACCCCAATATTAAAAACCCAAGGTTGTTACCAGCTCAAAGTTCAAAAGCAGCATCTGTGATGGTATGGGGGTGTGTTAGTGCCCATGGCATTATGGGTAACTGTCCCAGTATCTGTGAAGGAAGCATTAATGCTGAAAGGTACAAACAGGTTTTGGAGCAACATCTGCTGCCATCCAAGACACTTTGTCTTTTTCAGGGACGTCCCTGATTATTTCAGCAAGACAATGAAACCAAGACACATTCTGCTCCTGTTACAACAGCGTGGCTCCGTAGTAGAAGAGTGCAGCTACCAGACTGACCTGCCTGCAGTCCAGACCTGTCTCCCATTGAAAATGTGTGGAACATTATGAAGAACAAAATACAACAACAGAGACCCTCGGACTGTTGATCAACTGAAGTTGTTCATCAACAAGAATGTGAAAGAATTCCAGCTCCAAAGCTTCAACAATTAGTGTCCTCAGTTCACAAACACTGAACCAGTTAAAGGAAAGAGGAGGAAACACAGTGGGAAACTTGAACCCGTAATCATGCTCACCTCACTGCACAGATGGCCAGTGCGACCAGGGCTGGAACATTTATCATTTTCTGATCAGAATCATAATTTCATGGATCATCACCAAAGCTATTTTTTATTTCTTTCTTTCTTTGTTAGTTTGTTTTTTGCCTGACTGACCCAGGATCTGTTGTGTCAGCTGTTTTTACACACATGCCTTGAGTTTAAGACAGTTGGGAAAGATCTTGTTTTCCCCTTGGGGTTATTGAATTTTGTTTTTCCAATTATTACTTATAAACTTTTGTTTTTAATGTAACAGTTAAGTTGGCACTTCATTATTTTTAAAAGTTGATAGTCAAAAATGTCTCTTTTTGTTCTTCAGTTGCTCTAACTGCTATTGGTCAATGACTTCACAGAATGCACATGCATGTTGTTGTTTTTTTTTCTTTTGTAAGTACAATTAGAAACTGTTCTTACCTTCAGTTTTCATCCTTGCATCAGAGTAAAAGCTTGTGATGTTTCAATGGTTTGATATAATTTTCTGTGATGTTTGTTATTGTTACTGTTCATTATGAATTCTTCACTGAAGCTTGATTTGAAAAAAAAATCCTGAATCGATTGAAATTGCAATCTCTGCCAGAAAAACAGAAATTAGATCTTTTCTGCAATCATTCAGCCTTCAGTGCAACAACACGCTTGGATGTCACCTGCAGAATGAAAACTGTGTTGAAATACAATGGACCAATGAGGTTTAACAGATTGAGTATTGTGGTGTTTCAGGAGGGAGAGGGACAGGTAAGTAAAGCTTCATCATGTTGTCGCATCTATAAACAGAACTGTTAAGATGACACAACAGTCACAATAATATCACAACACTTCTTACAAAAGGGACATTCAGTCACTTTTCAGGACATAAATTCCAAAATAAAATCTGATTTGGGAAACTCTCAGCTCAGAGATTCAGCCCACACTTTCACCCACAGCTCCAGCTTGAAGGAGGAGGGACTTTTCTTTTGGTGAAATACTGAGCTGAATTCTAATCTCACACAAACACACACACACACACACACACACACACATATGTTGATGAGTTTCTCTGTGTTGGCAGAGGCCCCGTGTTTTAAGGGGATCCTCGGGCAGCTGTAAGCAGAGAAAGAGTCCATGACGCACCACTGTAACCTCCCCCTCCTGTCCAGATGTAATCCTGGTTTGAACAGACAGAGTTATGCAACAGAGAGAGAAAGAGAGAGAGAGAGAGAGAGACGTTACACTCATGCTGCTACACTAGTTCTGAAGAACTTTGATTCACTGTTCGTCTTTCACTTCAACATATCAAAAATATGAAACTAAAAAATCTCCACTTTGATACCATTTATGAACTAGGAGAGCAGTTTCTGGAGTTTAAAGTCAAATGTGGTCCTGTACCTGATGTTTGTGTGTGGGGGTCGAGAAGCCTTTTTTAACATTGACGGTCTGCATCCAAATAAACTTGGTAGCCGTATTTTAACAGATGATATTCAGCATGCAGTTCAGAATAAACTATGTGACTGTCTGTTTACACCATAGCCTGTATAAAACATGGACGTAGTCCCCGTGACATCACCCGTCTGTTACTGCAGCTCTGTTTTGAGGCTAAACGGCGGGCGCGGCCATATTGGAAATGGGACGAGTGACAAGTGCCCAAACTCACAGCTGTTGGGCGCCCGTCAGTCACGTGATCTGAGCTGTGGCTCTGATTGGGTAAGCTCTTAGTCCTAATACCTTCCAAACGGCCGAGTTAGAAAAAAATTCACCCCCCTCACAGTGTGTGCCGTATGCGAAATTAGCTATCCAGACGGGAGACAGAGTTTGAACCAGGCTTTAAATACGCCGCTTTCGGCTCTGAAAACGGCCTTTTTCCCGTCTGCTTGTACAGGACTTCTGGTGCTTCTGGAGCCAGCCTCAAGCGGTCACTAGAGGAACAACAGCTCCGTGTTGTCTCATTTTTTCAGACCGGAGGTTACCACTTGGTTTATACACCGCAAGCAGCTCCGCCTGTTTCTTCTTCGGTCCAATTTACACTCACCTCCACTTCTCACAGCTCCCCCTACAGGCCCCAGCATACACTGCCTCCCACTGCAGCTCGTCCTCACATCCAGCCTGTAATCTCAGTTAGACTACTCAACCTTCCTCACAGACCCAAACAAATAAACACCAGCAACCTCATTCACATTGTTTCCTCTGCTCCCACTGATCACAGACCTCAGCAGCATACCCTCAAGCTTGCACTCCATAACACCTGTTCCCTCAACAACAAAGCACTCATCTTGAATGATTTCATCTTGGACAATAACCTGGACTTCCTCTGTATCACCGAAACCTGGCACACCCACCTGGACCATTTCTCTCTTAACCAAGTCAGATGCAGCCCTGGTGTGACTCTGATCCCCAGACCATTAAAGAAAGCTGACGGATGCACCCTCTCCGCCTAAGAGCTGAGAACACAGCATCCATGATTTCCAAAAGAGTGTTAGATTTGGATTTATCAAACCACAGGACAGATTTTCACTTCTCCTCAGTCCAGATTCTTGGATCAGTTTTAATTTAATAAAGTTGTCATAGCAGAATGACAGAAAGGAAAAGTGTGTGTAACTTCTTAAGAAAGGATGTGAGCGCACAATTACGTCCCGTATGCTCACAGAGCCTCTCTCTCTCTCTCTCTCTCTCTCACACACACACACACTCATACACATGCACAGTGAGTGTGTGAGTCAGTGTTCAGCTGCCGTCTGTGTGTGTGTGTGTGTGTGTGTGTGTGTGTGAGTGAGGGGGGGGGTTGTGGTAATAACATGAGTCGTTCCTGTGTGCAGTATTTCCCTCTTAGTGGACTTTGCTCTGTCTGCTGGATGACTCAAAATGTTTCATCTTCCTGTCCAGCCTGACTGCCTCACAACAAACCGTGTGTGTGTGTGCGCGCGCGTGTGTGTGTGTGTGTAACATAGCTTAGTACGTGTGTGTGACGCTGAGGAAGAATGTGCTCACACTCTACGTGACCATATGACATGAACACAAGCTGAAGCATCCTCAGATTTCTGTCTCTGAGCCTCTGAACGTTGGGATCTACATATATATCTTCCTCTGTATGTTTCACTCTTCTTACTTGATGAGATTATCTGCTTTAGATTAAATCAATCTTTTTCACAAGCTCTGAACACTGCAGCTTAAACAGTCATGCGGCTAATTTACAGTATTTTACAAGCTTCATATGGACAATACGTTCAGGCCCTGTTTACATGTCAATGATACCATAAATGAAACCATAATGTTTCAACCATAAACCCCAAAAATGCAGTGAAATAACCAGTGTTTATATGGAACCGCTGGAAGAGCAGTAACAAAGCAAAACTTTCTCCATCTATAGACATTTGTCCAGAGTTACTACACACCCTGTTCTGGCTGAAGACATCCTCCTTTTTGGTTGTGAAATTATGTCTTGGGATTTTACAAAATTCCCTAAAATGCCCGGGTTTTGTTCAGCTTGTTCTCCAGACCATTGGCATTTGTAATACAGCGCCGTGCTGGGCCACTGGAAAAGTTCCAATGTACCAACCTGCATGAGTCCTGATGCAAAAGACCCATGCCACTCCTTCTGTCAGATCCAAACAGAAAACATGCTCTGACTGCCTTCGCTGCACTCTCAGACAGAAAATGCAGAAATGTAAATGTACTTTTACAAACCAAGTTCTTGTCAGTAAAATTTTTTTTTAAAAAGTCTTCCTCTTTTTGCTGTGGTCGTGACCAGTGGTAAACACCATGTAATGTCTGCAAAGCTGGCACCTGTCAGTTGCATATGAAGATTGTGGAGACTTTAAAAACCAGCTAGAAGAGGATGACGAGAGGGGATAAAAAATGAAGAAAATGCAACCTCTTTGCAACCTGTATGATTTACAGAGCTACTTTGTCATCTTTGGGTATTTTGGGGATATTTTTCAGTATGTCCAAGAGGCCAGGTAAGAGGATCCTCTTTTTGTGGTTTTCAGAATATGATCACCCTAAGTTTGACCCTCTGCACTGAAGAACATCAACACTTTTAGAGACACTTTTGTCACCCTGTCCAGATTTATGCAGGCCATCATTTCTCCATCAAAGGTCTTCAGAGAGCTCTTTGGAGTGAGGCATGGGCTTTAACCAACACAATCTGGTCTCATTGATTGGGCTCCAAATCCAGCACATTCCAGTGAGTTCACAAACTTTGTCTTTCAAGCATCATAAGAACAAACATTGACAGAAACTATGTTTGTGGAAAATGTATTTCACCTGTTTTTTGATCTTACAGTTTTATCCATCAACTATGCTGCATTATTTACATTAAAAAATTATTATGCCCATTTCACTGATCCATGTTTCGCTGCCATGATACTGTAATCACATATTGTGCAGTTCTAACTGAAAACATTCTTTTCTACATCATAAAGTACTCAATATCTCATATGTTAGAGCAAGCTGCTGGTTTCTCCTCTCATTAAGATCCAAGCTAACCACAGATTAAAATATGACCTCTAAATATCACTGCTCTCGTCATGGAATCTAATATCATCCTCCACGGAATTAGAGATTACTGTAACTGAACCAGCAGCTCAAAGAAAAGCTGTGACAGTCACATGACTCAGATCCCACTTTCCCTGATGGGTGGTATGAAAACTGGAGAGCACCATCAGGTACACATGCCCCCCCCCAAAATCTTCAGGATAACTTATATCTGTGGTAAGACTGTAGAATCCACANATTGCCCCTTTAGCTCATACACACCTTGAACTTAGTGGATTGATCAAGTAATGTGTTGTTTATTGGGGACACTCGGGAAAGTGTAGCAAACATGGTTCAAGTGGAACTAATTTAAATATAATTTGCATAAATTACACACCACTATGTTGCTTGTGGGGACATAATGAAATAATCCTTCAATTATTAAAACACCTTTTCTCAAAGTATTACAGGTTTCACTCCAAAATGTCAAAGCATATGCATCCACTGCTGTCACATCTACCCTGTCCTCAACCCTGTTCATTGGAAAGATTCCAGGTCTACCTTTTATTTATTTATTTGTTGGTAATATAAAAGAGTTTTTAAAAAGAATTGATAATGCTAAAGTGGAGAATATATTAATTTAGATAGGCTTAAGTAAATGAGTAAGGAGTATTCATACAAAAGAAATCAGGACATCAAAGTCAAAGTTTCAAGCTATGAATGACTTTTCAAATCAACCCTGCTGACCCAGAGAGCTTGCACCATCTCACATTGAACCTTATCAGCAAAGCGAGGTTTAAACAATACAAGGAATTCAGAAACTGCTTTGTAAAGAAACAGGTAAACATAGAAAATGCATTCAACATGCAACTGTGGACAAAAAATGACAAGGTCTGCCAGTCTTTGAAACTTAGACAAACCACACCAGGAAATAAAAGTAATTTAAAAATCCTCTTTGTCCTTTATTATACACCCTTGGTACTTAGTAAGTCTTTCACCTTCTCACTTTGGACCTCAATCAGCAAATTGAGGTGAACAATCCAAACACTTCAGAAACTGCTTTGTCAATGAACATGTAAACATGTGAACATAAAAAATGCATTCAACGTACATATGACACTTTAACAGCACATGGGCTCATGCATTACAAGGAAATCTGGAAGTCAAAAAATTTTAGATGGAGTACCAGCTTTTTCTGATCGTCTTCAAGCTGCATTTTCCTTTTGTATGCTGTATGACACTTATAGACATAAAACTTTAGGGTCTGCCAGTCCTGATTCTTGAGAGCGTCTGGTTCAGCCTTTAAACATTTCAGACAGTCATTCTTCACTGGCACAATACAAAACATGATGAACCAATTCATGTGCTTCTGGACTGCTTTGACCTCTGTCTGCTGCCAGGGTCTTCTTTTCTGTGCTGCTTTACCCACAAGTGAGCGGGAAAAAACATCTGCAGTCAATGCAATCGTTAGTACTATATGGTGCATATGCTACTTCTTAATTTAGATAGATAGATAGATAGATAGATGGGTAGGTAGGTAGATACTTTATTGATCCCAAGGGAAATTCACAAAAATGGCTGCAGTGAGTTGGGGCCAGTGTTTTAGGAGAAAAAAGGAAGACAAATGATAAAAAGATCAGGTTTGTCAGCTGAACTGTCCATAATGAGACTACAGGGTTCCACTACTCCACTGACTTCAGATGTAAGGCTACTGTCAAAGGTCACAAGGTCTGGTGTTGTGGTGTCACAGACTAGAGGAGGCATTGAGCCAAGGTCATTGAAGAAATCCTCAACAGATTTTTTTTTCCCTTGGGTTGAGACTAGTAGTGCTGTCTTCACTGTCAGAGGTGGTATCTGTCACAAATTCATCAGTACTCACTGATTCATCAGTCAGAGATGAAGAATCACTTTTTGACAAGGTGTAAGAAACTTGTTGACACTTTTTGTGTCGTAGTAAGTTCTTTGACAAAAGAATGCAACGCAGAATAGTTTGAATGGTGGATAAATATCCTCAGACAACTTCCACATAAGTTCAAGCTGTCCTACAGACCCAGGGAGCAGAAGAGTCAGCTCGAATCATAGGTTGTCATCTGAGTGAGAAGTACTATGACAGGAGACTGAGGAGAACCCCACTGCTGACTTAGGGACATACAGAAAAACCAGAATGGAGTTTTCAAAAATGTATCTGAGTAAGCCTCAGTCCTTCTGGAGAACATTTTGTGGACAGATGAGACTAAAGTAGAGCTTTTTGGTAAAGCATATGAGTACTGTTAACAGAAAACAGAGTGACGTCTACAAAGAAGAGAACACGATGTCTACAGTCAAACATGGTGGAGGTTCAGTGATGTTTTGGGGTTGTTTTGCTGCCTCTGGCACTGGGGGCCTTGACAGTGTGAAGGAGTCATGAAATCTGGAGATGATCAAAATCTTTTGGGCTGTAATGTAGGGCCGAGTGTCAGAAAGCTGGGTCTGTGTCAGAGGTCATGGGTGTTCCAGCAGAACAATGACCCAAAAAATACCTCAAACAGCACCTAGAAATGGTTGGAGACAAAGCACTGATGAGTTTTGAAGTGGCCATCAATGAGTCCTGATCTAAAACCCATTGAACACCCAAAGAGAGATCTCAAAACCACTGTGGCAGGAAGGCAGCCCTCAAATGTGAGAGACCTAGAGCGGTTTGCAGAAGAATAGTGGTCTGAAATTCCATCTGAGGAGTGTAAGAAACTTGTTGATGGTTATTGGAAGTGATTGGTTTCAGTTATTTCTTCCACTGGGTGTGCAACTAAATATTGAGTTGAAGGTGCCAACAATTTCATCTGGCCCATTTTTGCGTTTTGATTGTGTCAATTTTGTTTTTTTTTTCTTGAGCTTTTTTTGTGTTTTCCAATGCACATCAAGGAAATAACCAAAATATATTTGTAATTGCTGCAGTTTCTGGGAGACGTGGTGTATTTTCTAGAAAAATTCCAGGTGTGCCCATACTTTCGTCCATGACTGTAGATGGAGAGCTACAGTCAGCATGAATGTACCTGTGGATCAGGGTGATGTGGACCTGGAACTTCCTCCATCTGTGTCTCTAATAGCAGAGCAGAGGAGCAGGCTTCTGCAGGACAGACTCCTGCTTCATGCAGAGTTGTATGCAAACATAATTTCAATACAGACGATTTAAGTTAAATCCATTATTTGCATCAACCTCTGTCTATTCTCCAACACACTGAAGAGAACATGGCTAGTGGGGACATTGCACACAACATAAATTAATTCAAAGTAGTTGTCCTACTTCTCTTCATCCTCCATGGGCACTCATCACCTCCATAATCATATGTAATCTCTTCCCCTTGATGTATTTCATGCATGAAGGGCAAACAAACATATGTGTGGTTTCCCATTAAAATAAAGTTTTTTCATCCTACAATTTGGACGTCTGTGCTTATTGTTAACAAGCCATCCAAATGATCTATCTTCTCTGGAGGTGTCAATACTTTCAGGACAAGAGAGGACAAATGGAAAGACTTAAAAACAGTGTTATCCAAATGAAAATTGTTTCACTTTTGTAATATTTCAACATTTGACGGTTCAAATATATTCAAAATGCAGGACAACATAAGGCAGTGCTGGACTTCAATTCTCATGTCTCACTCTTTTATTAGCATTTAATTGGAGTCATCTATGAGCCAATTCATAAAACATTTTGAGATGGCATTTTTTCCCCAACTATATAACAACTTTTTACATGTAGACAGTAAACGAAGCGTCTAACTTTTGTGTGTATGCCAAGAAATAAGCTCAGTGTAGTTGAGTTTAAGAATAAATGGTGTGGTGAAGCTCCAGATCTTACCACCATGTCTTTCATCTCCATTTGAAAGAGAACATGAATGCCAGACATGATGAGTGATCAATGCTTCGTCTTCTGTGAGATCAATTCATGAAGTGATTTTGATTTATTTCCATTTAATTTAATATGTCATTGTGCCTAAAAATGTAAATTTTGCTTGATACTTTCACAGTTAACTTGTGCCTAAGTAAGTGTACTTTTGGAGCAGGCGTAAAGTTACCTTATCAGCAGATACATAAAGGTTCATTAAGTTTAAAACCTGGACATGGTCACCTTTTTAAACATTATACTTATGTGACCCACCAGTTGTTATCTGATACTTCACTGTGTAAGTATCCACGGCACGGTGCCAGGCAGTCAAGCTTGACAGCTGTCTCAAGTTGACTTCTTATGTATTTCAAAATAAAAGCCTATCAGAGGAACTCACTGTAATATATATGTGACAACTTTGCCTTTTTATAGTAAAACTGTTGAAGAACACATGGGAGTAAAAGTAGAATGGCAGTACAGTTTTGATATTTTGAGTGTTTTCTGTCAATAAATTAAACCCCAAAAATTCACAATACCAAACATAGCATAGAGACCAAATATAACATAAATAAAAAGCAAAACCACCATCAACATGATCAGTTTTACCACAACCTCTCCAATAGTTGTGAATAAGGATCCAACTTTACTGGGAAACATCCAAACAATTTAACTTAGGTTTATTTTTTTGTTTGTTTCTGTAAAAACTTTCACCTGCTAACTGACTGGTAAGACTTGGCCTCTCAAGCTAATTAATGCGAACAAGCTTGCATGCTGAGTGATAGTACATATATGATGTTATTAAAGGGTCAAGTTATCTATGGTATGTTATAAACTAATGATTCAACCAAATATTTAGCTTACCTTGTAGTTTGGATAGCTACTGTTGTTGACACACCCTTCAAATGAGCCACCTTTCTGATCCTCTAACATATCAGCAAGGTGGCTTTAGGTGGCTAAAATGAAATCCTCCTTCATTGGGACAGATATTTGGTCCCCACACTGTTAGAGGTCCCCATACTGTGACTGTGTAAACACACCACTGTCCCTATGACATGATAATTACACACACACACACACACACACACACACACACACACACACAGATGAAACGGCCTGTTGTCTCTCAGTTCTGCAGGCCCCATAAACTCTCAGATGTGAAAACATTTCCATCCTGTCTGTTCAGCAGCAGCTGTCTCCTGAGAGCAGAGGCTGCAGAGCAGATGGAAGCAGAGAGAAAAACCTCATTTCCCCACAACCTCCACCCATACACACCCACAGCGTTAGACCTCCAAAGACCTGGATCCATGTTTCTGACCTCCTGCCAATGGTCCTGCGGGTCCTCATGTGACCTCTCATTAGAAAGTGCATGAGCTGCGTGTGGATAATTGGAGTCACCTCTGGGGGTGTGACTGTGATTTAATGACGCGGTTAATGTCTGAATGGATTCTTCACGCCCTGAGGGACAGACTCACAGTTCAGCCTCTGCATAGAAAACACAACTCTGTGTAGCAGTGGATTCTTCTCAGCAGCTTTAATGTCACAGACATGCATGGATCAAGGACATGACCAATTTACTCCAAGCATTCACACCTACAGTGTTCACAGACAGGTCACATCATGACAGCAGCAGCTGGGGTCCACCTGGAGGAACAGGAGCTGCGTTATGTGTCACAATAAAGACGAGAACCAGGATAAGTCCAACATGTCAGATATGATGGATACACGTGACAGTGAGGATAAATAGGTAGGTGAATGGATGGGTGAATAGATGCACAGATGGATGGATGAAAGAAAGAAAAAGGATGACTGAGGTGGCTGACTAGAAATTTGTCTTTGCTGGGTGTAAAATATTTAGATGAATGATTGACCACTGTGGACTGGATGTACCACATTTAGAGTCACTATTCACACAAGCCAATCATGTCGTACATAATCACACCTTGAAGTTGTATTAAGTGTAAGTGTATATCATTGTGCCAGCAATTGGGCTAAAGTCTGATTCATATCGCAAAAGAGTGAGCACCAGTCATACAGGGGAAAAGAGCAATAGAGTTCTATCGTGCATGAGTTCAACACAAATTTAAAAGCCAGTGTGATGTGCCTAGAGATGTAAGATGGACCGATGTGGGCTGGATATAGGACATAAAGGTGTTTGATGGACCAGTGTGGGCTGGATGTAGGACATGAAGGTGTTTGATGGACCAATTAGGGCTGGATGTAGGACATAAAGGTGTTTGATGGACCAATGAGGGCTGGATGTAGGACATAAAGGTGTTTGATGGACCAATTAGGGCTGGATGTAGGACATAAAGGTGTTTGATGGACCAATTAGGGCTGGATGTAGGACATAAAGGTGTTTGATGGACCAATGAGGGCTGGATGTAGGACATAAAGGTGTTTGATGGACCAATTAGGGCTGGATGTAGGACATCAATATACAAGCAAATGATGGGTTGATGCAGCACATTCAGGTGTATGATTTAATGATTTTGGCTGGATGTATGATATTTTAACATATGATGGACCAATGTGGGCTGGATGTAGGACATACAGGTGTTTGAAGGACCAATGAGGGCTGGATGTAGGACATAAAGGTGTTTGA
>RPOG01002552.1:67982-89594 GCA_008086565.1 Thalassoma bifasciatum | reverse complement strand
CAGCCATGCACACGCTGACTCAGGGAAAGGCTGGTGCTGCCGACCTGCTGGTGCAGACACAGAGCGCCATGCGGCACCGGGGATCAGTATCATGCAAAGTGACATCTGTAACCGTTTAAAATCACATTTAGTATAATTATGCTTTGATACGTTGTCATCAACATGACATGTGGCATCTGAAAAATGTGTTTTAAGTTCTGCACTCTGCTGAGGAGTTTGGAAACAGAGAGTAAAACCAGTGAAGAGTTTGGTTTTTTGCACATATAGAGATATTCCTATATTAAATGAACACTCTCATTAGATTACTGTGTCAGATCTGAATGGTAATGAGGCTTTAGTAGTAAATAACATTTGTTAATTTAACCCCTTACATCCCACCTAATTCTGGCCTCATATACCGTACTTTGTTTCAAAGCTTATAACTAAAGAACCAGAAAACCTCAGAATTCATAAGTGACACCTCATTTGAAAGATTAAAATCTCTAGTTTAAGACAGTGTCATGGTTTTATAAGTGGCTGAAGTCCACATCAGGGTAAATGCAGCTGAAACAGATTTTTTCCTCTTCATAATTTTATGACCTTTCATAATCACTAACTTCAAGATGTTTTATGCCAGACATGAAACATCCACCTCATGACTTCTACACCTTGTCATCTACATCTGGGTGAAATTTGAGCTTTCTAGGTAAAAACTTGAAGGAGTTAAACACCAGGCTGAGATGTACTCACTGTCAAAATTCTCATCCAAAGACTCCGTGCAAACAAAACAAGCTTTGTCATTGCTCAGTCTCCTCTTTTAAGACAACTTTGCTCTCTTTGTGAAAAGGTTTGCCAATAATCCTGAAACAGAAGTTCCCAGTACCTCTTCTGTTGCCTAAATGAATGTAAACGAAGACGCACGCCAGTAAATAGGTCTCGTCAATGATCTTAATGGCTACAGCTGGCTTCATGTGAATGGTATAAGGCTATTGGTTGAATGTTAGAGTGATCGATAGAACTGTTATCCCCTAATAGAACTATCACGCAGAACCACTAAGCGCTATTGGCCAGTCAAGCAGGGTGTGCTTGTTGGCTATCACAAGCTGTCCTGGAATGAAAACTCAACAGAAAATGATGGGGGTCATTTTTTGTCTGCAGAAAGAACCATGCTAAAAAGCAATACTACATTGCGGAGGAAATGCTATAAGACTGTGAAGCTGCTGTTATTGATGAGAACGGACACGACAGACAAACAAACAACGGACTTTACAGGAGAAATTTCACCACTTGGAATAATTTGATGAAACAACACTTTTGATATGTTTGAACTCTGGATTCCTCTGGTGGAAAGGAGAGTGAATATTCAGGGTACAGGCTACGGAGGTGACGTAATGACCCCAAACAGGTAGGACATCCCAGTTGTTGTGATTGCAAGCTGAGTGATTCTTTCACTAATTATGTTTTGTTTATCAAGAAAACAGTAAAACAAACTTAGCAACTTAATTGTAGACAGTAAGCTTTCTATTATGGGTTAGCATTCTAATGTTCCACATGGGTGTTACTGTGTATACTTTGACAACATCATACGAAGGGCTGACCTGGCATTGAGGACCCCGTGGACCCTAAGAGGTTAAGCACTAAAATACAAGAGTGAAAAAAAGTTCGCCTGCAGCCCTAATCTTCTTTTCTTTCAAGGGCGTCCTGCTGCCTTTGTGGTTAAGATGCCAACCACATGACAGCAATATCCTGGGTATGATTTCAGCAAGGAACCTCTGTTGCATGTCATACCCCTTTTACATGTCTTTATTTTCACCATCATGAATGCCAAAATCTCATAAAGGGATCATAAAAAAGGACTCCTTAACTAACAATTTAGGAAAAATATTTAAAATACCAAAAAGCCGCACGAACCCAAAGAGGAAAATAATCGCCTCACTCGTAAAGCAAGATGTAAATGTTTAAGTGACAGGATAATGATGTCAGTGATGCAGGATTGGCTACTCCTTAATGCATTATTTAGCATATAGCTCATACATCGCTTTCAGTGCTCTCCTGACGTCTTGTCACAGCAAATGAATGACTGAGAATTATGGTTTTGTATCACGTTCTAATGAAAACCAGCAATAACTTAAGTGTTTTTCTTGGATATGCAGTCATTATTGCCTTAAAAGACCACATCTAGAGCAAATGTCTGCTGGGCGTGGCAAACTCGATATAAAACCCCGTCTGGATCTGGCCCTGTCACCAGTCCGTCAGCAAATACAAACCATTTACTAATCCCATGGATTTCTTCATTCTGTGGCCTGACATGAAGAGAAATAGGGTGACACACCCAGTGATCTCTCAGATTGCTTCAGAGTGGTCGGCTGTCTCAGACGCTTCAGAGTGGTGAGGCTGATAGGCTGAGCTCACACACTAGACACACACATTTCAAGATACAGTTGTGCCTAAAAGTTTACACCCCTCAGCAGAATTTCTGATTTTTTTGGCCTTTTCACTCAACTTCTAACCATGAGTGACAGCAGGGTTTTTGTGTTATCATTAGTGTTTTTTGCGGAAAGGCTAAAAAATCAGAAAATTCTGCTGGAGGGGTGTAAACTTTGTAACTGTACAAAGTTGCACAGAAGATTAGAGGAGAGTCACAAAGTTGGTAGTCAACTCAAATTTACTGATTGACCATGTTGAAAACAACTGGAGTTGCCCAAAGTGCTGTACATGTCAAAAGTAGCACAAATGATAACAATAAACAATGTACAGTATACAGTTCTAAGATACATGAAGTAGTGCAAATATACAAAAATAAACAAGACAAAATAAAATGAAGTTTTAGATAAAATTTTACTTAAAATTCTAATTCAAATTCAATTAAAATTTCACCAGATGTCCACTCAACCGTTGTTAAAAGCTAGGGGGATGAGGTGTGTCTACAGAGACGATCTCAGGCCTCGCCCACACGTAGCCCAGTATTTTAAAAAATGAGACCTCCCCCTCTTTTTTTTTTTTTTTTTAATACTTTCATATGCACCTGATCTTTTCTAAAAAAAAAAAAATAAAGTAAATCACACTTGATAAGATGCTCTTGAGGATATGAGCAAGTAACAAATGTTTGCATCAATGCTCAAACTAACATGCCCACAGCATTAATGCTCGCCATCACATTGCATATTCGACGTCAATGACTTTTTTTTTTTTGTTGAAAGCTGCAATGTTTGAGAACCAGTGTATACATGAGACTGGAATTTCCCAAAATCTTCACTTTGACTTTGGAGTTTTCAAAAAAGATAATTTTTAGAGATGTAAAACTGCAGTTTTGTGCAGTTTCACAGATACCCAGAAGCTCAGTCAGATACTGGGGTTCTTGGCAAATAAGAGCTTTAAAAAAAAAAAAAAAAAACATGATACAATTTAAAATCTATTCTAAAGTGATGAAGACATGCACCTGCATTTATGATCAGTTGGAGGAGTAAAAGTGAATGTTACAGGGCAAAATCCAGTGAGTTGCAGTAATCCTATCACATGTTAATTAAAGCATAGACCAGTGTCTCAAAGCTTCCATGTGTCAGTGAAGAGCTGCATTATGGAATTACACCGCATTATGTTATGTTGTAATAAGTTTTCGCTTCATTATGCAATGACACCACATTTTGTAACAAATTTCTTGGTAGAAATTAAAAAAAGGGATTTATTGCATTTTTTTTTTCCAAGAAAATTTAAGACTTTGGTGCATTATAACAGTATGTAAGAGTCATTACACAATGAAGCAAAGTTTATTATATAAATAGCATTGAAGATTTTTTAATTTTTTTTTTTTTTTTTTACAAAATTTGGCAGATTATTACAAAATGAAGCGAAAATATATTACATTATCACAAAATACAGCAATATTACATAATGTGGCGCTATAAGCTGGTGCCCCTTTACTTTTGATAAAAGCCTCAGATGATGAAAGCTGTTTTTTTTAATATATATACATATATACATTTTATAACTGAGCCAATCTTCCAATCAAATTTAAGCCTATAATTGAATACAGCATCAAGATTCTTTACAGAAGACCCAATATTTAGTATGGGGGGCCCAGAAAACTGGAAAATCTGCTGGACAACACCCAATTATTATGAATTTTGTCTTTATTTTTTTTTCATTTAGATGCATAAAGTTTGCAGCCTCTCAGGAAGAGTCAGGAAATAGTCACGTAATGCCCTCATGGGTTCACTGGATATTTGAAGTTAATGGCAGGTAAATCTGAACATCATCAGCATAACAGTGAAATTAAATACTATATTTACTGAAAATGGACTCAAATGGGAGCAAGAAAAAAAATGGCCTGGTTAAGTCAGTGGTTAAATATTTTTGCAATAGATTAAAAGATAATAATTCACTTTGAATTGTTTGCTCCCTTTGATTACATCCAGGATCGTTTGTTGATTTATTTTATGATAATATCTTTGAATGGTCTTTTATTTTCATTCTCTCATTTTATAATGATGTGAAGCTTTCATATTACTTATCTTAACCCACTTTGTGGCTGTTACGGCTGAGTGCTGGGATAAGTATGCATAATGCAGTCAGCTGTTGGTTTCTGCTCTGTTAAGTCCATCAAGTCCAACTAGACCTGGCTGCTCCTGCTGTTGATGAAAGTTTGACAAATCGCTCAAAAAGTATACCTCTTTTTTTCCTTCTTTGGGAGAAATTCCACATCTCTCTGCAAATAATGCCATGCTTCTTGAGTCATTATGCTCTTAATATGATCCATATGTCTGCACAGCAACTAGTTGGACCTTAAAAAACCTGCTCAGAGTTGACTTTTGTTGCTGACAGTCGAGAAGTTTTCATTTCACGTTTACTCATCACCAGGAAAAAGGTTGATTTCAACACATTTGCACATTATTCCAAGAGGATGTGATTCACTTAGGGTGCAGACATGAAGAATCATTTTCTGGTGCAGTGGAAAACCTTTTTTTTTGTTGTGGCCCGTCGCTAATTATGGGATCTTTCCTGAGCCGGACGGAGCAGTTTAGCGCTCAAAGAAGTTTCCAGTTATTGTGGCTGAAAAAGCAGACCGTGGTGGAGAGGAGTGGAGTGGAGTGGAGAGGAACTGGCAGAGATCCCCTGGCAGAAATCGAATCTGTTTGGATGAACACATGCGCTCAGTATGGACAACACCAAATGTTGCTTCATATTGACATCATACGCAGCAGCAGCAGTGAAGAATTTTGAGGGGCCTGGTTAACGTCCACTATAGATGTGACTGAAACTTTACATACAGCAAAGGCTAAAAATGTGAGGAACATTCCTTTTGACCACACTGAGTGAGAAGTGAGAGGCGAAAAAAAACAAATAGAGGCCCCAAAAATGTTGCTATAAAAAGAAAGTATGAAATAACAGAGGTATTTTCAAAGCAATCAGCTCCCTTTCATTTTGTCATTGTTAAGATCATGTTACATTTAATAAGATAACTACAAAGTCTGAATCTAAACTCTTTTCATCACAGTTTTTGTCCGCTCTAATTGTGATCACATTATAAATATACACTGATAGATAAATGAGGTGAAGTTAGCTGAGACAGCCTTTCTTCCCGCTGAAAAGAAAATCCCACTAATCTTTGAGAGATCAGAACTACTTTCTGTGGCCCACTTATTCTTCCTTTTCCTGTGAGCAGATTTGAAACCCAAGCGTGGATATATATTCTGTTTGGGCAGAACTGTTATTGTAGGCTGATTTTTCCTCCAGCTGTAATTTATCGGCATAAATCAGCTAGCCTATTGGAATGATTAGAGGGTTTGTCTTGGCCACTGAGGCTACAGAACCCACCCACCTTGCCAACTAACCAATCTATCCACCTGACCACAGCACCTCTGCTTACATAAATCTGCTGCCCCACTCTGCTGCATGCTGGCTCATTTATGTGTGTGTGTCTTTGTTTGAATGTATATTTGCATGTGTGTGTATGTGTGTGAATGTGTGGAGAGTTAGCCTACAACACAGCCCTGTGTGTCCGCGTTGAAACATTTCCTCCTTGAGACAGATAGGAGCGTTCCTGATCCGGGGCGTGTCACCAGCATCCATCACAGCAGCGGTCTGGTTTCCTGGTGATTTAGGACTTAGCGAAGCGCTCCAACTCACTGCTGCACTCTGACCACAGCTATTCCATCAGCCTCCCACCTCCCAGTCCTAATATCAGTGCACAAACAACTGGAACAAAGCCTACTTCACTGCACCTTTCGAAATTCGTTTTCTGTGATATTTTCCCCTGAAGTGTTGTGTATAATGAAACAAGTCTTAGTTTTATGCTGCATTATACATATAATACATTACATAATGATACCAATGTTGATATAATTACTGATCAATACTTATGCGATGAGATGGATTATGGACACACTAGTCCAGAGCCAGGACCAGAACCTTCTTTTAACAGTAACTGAGGCTCAGGCCCTTGACTAGTCCTGAAAATGTATATAATGTAAATAATAAACACTCTGTACACTTTTTGATAACACTTTTATACTTTAAGCTAATAATTTTAATTTTGTAATGTTTTCAGTGAACAGAGATACAGTCTATTTTATTTCTATCTTATATTTTGCACTGCATGCTCTTCTTTGCACATACAGCTCTGGAAAAAAAAGAGACTACTGCCAATTTTTCAGTTTCTCTGATTTTGCTATTTATATGTATTTGTTTGAGTAAAATGAACAGTTTTTGTTTTATTATATAAACTACTGACAACATTACTCCCAAATATTGTCATTTACAACATTTATTTGCAGAAAATGAAAAATGGTCAAAATACCAAAAAAGCCCACTGTTTTCAGACTTCAAATAATGCGAACAAAAACATGTTTATATTCAATTTCAAACAACACATTACTAATGTTTTAACTTAGGAAGTGCTCAGAAATCAATATTTGGTAGAATAACCGTGATTGCACAATTAAAGAATACAGAAAAAAAGTAGGGACACAAGCAGTATACAGTGCAGGGAGAGGCAAAAGCCCAAAAGGCTAGTTAGAGCCTCCACTTAAAGAACTTTGTTTCAACCCTTTGGTGCATAGTGGTTCCTACAGTGGACACTTTTCTAAAAGTTATTCACTCCTAAATTCAGTGGTTTGTGCGGTGGAAATTCATATTAGGCTGTGTCAGGATATTTTTATTCTTTTTAGGGCCTGAAAAAATGTTTTCAATATATATATATATATATATATATATATATATATATATATATTTATTTTTAAAAATGGTTGAGAAAAATATTTGAGGGTAAAACAGTGTAATAAGTATAAATTATTCAGTGTTACAATGGATGAAAGAGAGTTAAAATGTTTCGCAATGCATTAAAAAAAGATTATTCATGAAATTACCAAAAAAAAGAAAAGAAGTCAATCAAAAAAATTGTCATATTTACATTAAGTTCACGCTGTTTTATGTTGAATGCTCAGTTACAAACATTTGAGGAAAAAAAAGGAAAACTTTTTTCATGCTTTAAGACAAACTAAAACACTCAAGGGAAAAATCCTGACACTGACTTTCATAATTCATGCATCAGAGGGTTAAAATTATTTTAAAATTATTTTAAAAAAACCCAGTATGCAAAGAAACATAAGAAAAAACAAAACAGCACTCATGATGCCAGACAAATAATGAGAGATCTGTTAGATTGTAACAATAATATCCATAGTTACAATAATAAAGCATCTGATAAAGTATGGGTGTTCATGTATTCTGCTCTGTTTTACAACAAAGCAGAAAAAAATTAAAGCACACAATTGTGTTCTGGTTGAAAAGTAAATTATTTGCTTTTATTCATGAAAATGATGTTGATGTTGATGTTCAAAACCGCTGATTTCTCTACCGATCCAAGACTGAGTAAAATTCAGGCTGGTATCAGTGATGCTGATTATACTAATTAGACTGTAAATAATAATAATAGATAAAATGTTATTTTTTAAAATTTCTTCTAGAATTTTTCTAAGTTCACCATGGTTTTTTCATTGCAATTGCTCTTCGTAATATAACAACACCTTGTCTGTGTAATTCACTTAAAACTAGAGGTTGTGCCTGTATCTCCTTCCAGCAAATGCAGGATGTTGAAATGCTGAGCAATCACATTTCACAGGCTCAGGTGTGTGGACCCAAATGCATGAAACTGAGGCAGAGGATCAGTCCAAAGGTTTTCATACGAAAAAATGTTATTAACAAAGAACACAGCAAAAGGCTGGATCAAAATAAGAATGAAAAGCCCAGAAAAAAGGCTGGAATACTGAAGTCTCTCTTCAAAAAACTGGATGGAGGAAACACTGACCAAGACGTGACAATACTAGACAAACTGGCACATGATGTGGAAATAACAATACTAAATACACACAGGTTAAGGTACACAGCTGAAAACAATGAGGGTGGGAAAAGTTATGAAACAACATGACGACAACAAAACAGGAAACTGTGAGACAAGACTTCAAAATAAAAGCATAAATCAGACATGACATGTTAGCATTCGGGGGGGGGGGGGGCTCAAAAGAAATTTCGCTTAGGGCCCCAATTTTGCCAGTGGCGGCCCTGGTGAAAAAAAAAGTATCCATATCTGAATTGATATCATTAATACTGGCCATATATTTACTTGGTTGCGGATCGATACCTAATTTTGCAGTATCGCACACCACCACTGCATTATCACTACTTCACCTCATTTCGTCTTTCTGCTGGGCCAAAAAAGTAAAAAATTAACAAGTCAGGAGCCATAGACAACAAGCAAACACAAAGCATCTGTAAATTTGATACAAATATGCTATGAATAGTGTGATTAATTCCGCATTAATCCCACAAAAGTAGTTACGGGACTAAGTGTAAGTTTGGTCATTGTGTAATTATGTCATTTAATTTCTCTCTGAGTTTGTTCACTTGAAGTTGGAGTGCATATCCTCTCATGAAGTGTTTAACTTGAGTCTGTTTTAAGTAATAATATTAAGAGTACAGTCAAGTCCTCGGTGACTCCGGGCACGGATCTTTTTTTTTTTTTTTCTTTCTTTTTTGGAGTGCCGGCTGTCCATTTACACAAAGCGGATTTTGCATCAGCCAGCTTAGAAGTGAGTAGTGCTTTGAAGTGCTCTAATCCTTCCTCTACCTTCAGACAACCTTTCCTGATCCACTGCAGAGTCACAGTGCAAGCGAACTGCACCAGCAGGACGGTCCAAACCACTTACCGTCACTGACACATACGTTTTATAAAGTGTGTGTTTACTTCTGCAAACTTACACGTTTGCCGACAATGCTCCGCACGCATGTAATGACTCCTAATCCTCCAGGAGTACATTCCTGTAAGTACAGGATGTACAGAAAGACTCTGAAATAGAGCTGAGTCTTTGGGTCATAGGAGTCATTTCTTTCAAAGAAGTCATATTTATCAGATCTGATGGGTGCATTAAGGTAGTCACATGAAAAAAAGCAAATAGAAATCAAAAATAAAGCTCTCTTTGCATATGGAACCATCCTGCCTTCAATTAACAGTTCGGGCTGCTGACAGTATAAGGGACATTTTTCTTGCCACACTTTGGGCCCCTTTGAACATTGCTGTGACACCACAGCCTACCCGACTATTGTTGCTGATCATGTCCATCTCTTTATGAGCTTAGTGTACGCATCTTCTGATGTAGACTTCTAGCAGGATAATTCTCCATGACACGAAGTTCAAATCCTCTCAAACTGTATTTGTGAGCATAACAATAAGTTCCCTGTACTTCATTGGCCTCCACAGACACCAGCATCTCAATCCAATAGCACACCTTTGGGATGTGGTGTTCAGCTGACAAATCTGGAGCTCCTTTCTGATGTTCTCATGTCATTATGGACCAAAATCTCTGAGGATTGTTTCCAGTATCTTGTTGAATCAACACCAAGAAGAATTATGGCTGTTCTAATGGTATAGGGGGCCCAACTGAGTATTGATAAGGTGTACCAGTAGACTGTATGATCAATGGATGTAGTTTCTTCAATCCAAATATCATTTGTTCTATTGCTATTAAATTATGAATCAAAAACATAGTAACTTTTCTGACACCTCTTGTTTGAAGGTAGAGTATGCAGAAATTCTCTATAAGTTTCATTTATTAATTTAGAAACAATATCCAAACTAGGCTCCTCTCCCGCGGCTCAGTGTCAGCTGCATTGCATGCTCACTACCACTTATCATAGCTGATGCATAGACTGTAAAAAACAGCCCAACAAACACCTATAGCATCGTGAAGGAGAAACTGAAGAGCTGTACACCTGACTTCCTGCAGGCAAACGAGGTATGCTGCATACCTTGTATCATTTTTCTCTGTGTTACAGTTGCTATCGTAGCCATTCAGGATAGGTTCTCCCATTCGCTATCGACAACACACAGAGTCACTTGTGCACTAGGCGCGCTGTGGTTGGCTGCTCACCACCCATAACAACTCCTACTCTCCACCCAGAAACGCCCAGAGTCAACCAAAACATTAACAAAATAGCAGAGGAGGGGGTCTACAAGGGGGTGAGGCACACACAGACACTGACACATGTATAGAAGCCTGTAGATGACGACTGAGCAGGATTATTACAATAAATGTTCACTTTTTTTTTTTTTTTTTTAGCAAGTTCCGTCATATTTGACCTTTAAAACCCAAAAAAGTCATAAGTGTCTTTATTTGATCAAGTTCTTTTTCCATTTTCTTTTTGAAATGAACACAGGCCAGCTTCACTACACTCTCTTGACAAAGAAGCTACTCCGACGGCTTCAGGGTCACAAAAATGGAAATAATTAGATAATGAAATCAAAATCAGCCTGTGGCCTGTATTTCAATTTCCCTTTATTTGACCTATATTAACCAGAGTTTGCCGCTTGGGTGTACCTTTTAAAATAGCTGTTGAGTTTATCTTTTATTGCAACCATAGACTGTGCGGACATTTGTATGGACTGTATGGATGTAGTCTCCACTACGTCACCTGTCTGTTCCTGATGCAGGGGGCTATATTGGATAAGATGCGAGCTTTGAGCTAAAGGGTGTCCCTCAGCCACATGAGCTGAGCTGGGCCTGTGACTGGACAAACTCATTATCATATCTTCCAAACTGCTGGGTTAGAAAAAAAAATTCAACCCTCCTTAAGCATGTGCTGACAGCAAATGCTGTAAAAGGCTTTTTTTTTTTGCTTGGTGTGTACATGGTTTCCTGTCTTTCTGTAGCCGGCCTCAAGCAGATTCTTGATGAACAGCAACATTTAGAAATTCTGTGTTAGCTTCAATTTTCTAACCAGATTTTGCCTTTTAGAGAAAACTTAAAAACAGTCAGATTTGTCAGAATTGCTTTTGTGCATACTTCTATTTGCATAAGCCACTGTGTTCAACAGCAACTGCAACACCTGTATGGTCTAGTGGAAAAAATGAGCAAAACAAATGCTTAAACACATCCAACCCTTTCTGATATGTTTGAACTCGTCTTTAAACTGTGTCACCAGTCCGGTGATGGTGTCATAAAACTAACAAAAAAAACATCATCTCTTACTGCGTGTGATTTTTACAACAACATGATGTAAGTGTGCTGCAATGCTAGACACTTAAAGTTAACACTGTGGTCCTGTTTGCAATTTGTATGAGTGCCCTAAACAATAAGAAGCACCTGGACAAGCAGAAAGAGGCGGTCTCAGAATCTCTTTAACTCTATGAAACCTTTTTCTGGGGAATCTGTGACTGCAGCAGGTTGCATCATATATATGTTTACAGTTGTGACACAGAAGCACAGAGGTCAGGGTTTGTATGTGCAGGTTACATGGGGTTGCATTATACTTTTTTTAAAATTAATATTTGGCAATCATGTGCGCATCCCAACAGCGCTTTCAGTATATTGTCAGAGTGGATACATACATGATATGCATTTGTGTATATGCATACATGTATACACTATATGGTATGTTTGTATGGATGGTGTTTTGTTCTATTTAGAGTGTAAATTTTTTTTTTCTTTTTTACATCAGACAACTGTCACCATTTGTAGCCTTAAAATGGATAATAATTAGGTTTTTTAGTGTTTACTTTTGAGTTTGGTTCTGCAGTTATTTAGTTTTTACATTAATGGTCTGCCCATGATTTGTCCCGAGGTTCAGATCCGAGCGTACACAGATGACACGGTTATCTATACCCATGCTAAAACAAGAAAACAAGCTGCATCAGAACTTTTTGCAGCATTAAAAAAAGTCTCAGATTGGGTAGATCACAACTGTCTATTGGTTGTGTTGAGCAAAACTGTAGGAATGTATTTTTCTATCAGGGGAAACAGTACATGTCAACCTGGGCAGTTTGTGGGCATCACAACTGACTCTAATATTAATTATTACTTGATTTAAAAGAAACATGTTAAAAAAATCTGCAAAAAAGTAAGAGGCTGGCCACATGAACTTCAGACCTGTCAGGCATAAGTTACCATTGGCCCCTGCTATGCGCTTATTGATTTTTTTCCCCATGTATCTTACAGTGTCACCAGTTGGTCTCATTCTGGAGCAACCACCCTGAAGCCATTACACACTCTCTACAAACAATCACTGAACATTCTGGGTAAAAAAAAAAACAAGCAACTACCACCACAGTTATGTCATTAAGAAGTTTAACTTAATGACCTGTGACAGTTTTGTTTTGATTTACAAGGGAGACCCCGGCATCAGCAAGAGGAGACTGTTCAGCTAAATTCAGGGAAACTTTGCATGTCTGCATTTTCAGTCAGAACAGTATAAAAATGGAATTCAATCCCTGCTCACATTAGAGACTGTAGAAGCCTCAGTGTTTTAAGGCAAACTGAAATTATGTTTCAACAAAAACAATCAAGTGATCACTGATTCAATCATCTAAACGCTTGAACTTGAGACAATGAAATGGAATTTTAAATGTGTTGTTATGCGCCTATGTGAGTAGTGCTGCGTGCACTTCCCTCAGTGTCTGTGCAGTGACACCTCCCACCCCTGACCTTTTCCCCCTACCACCTGTGCAAGTCTTCAAATTTTGTTGTAATGTTTTTTTTGAGGTGTTTTTTTTTTTAAACCAGTTCAAAGAAGAAAGATTGATCAACAAAAAATCTCTGGTTTACCAGGCCCAACAATCAAAAATTAAAGTGAGCTCACTGGATTTAGAGAAGTGTTAGTGTCGGGAAGCAGCTCCTTCATTTTCCTCCGCGTGCAGCAGCACAAGGCTGTTTGTTTACCTCCGTCGTCATGACGCCCAACATTGAGCTGCTGTATTACTTTAATGAAATCTTTTGAAAGGTTTTTTTTTTTCCTTTAAAGACCACGGTGGCACATATGTTAGTACAAAATTATGTTTGTGTGGTGTTATAGATGACATGCACGCACTTCTGCGCAGCACTTTAGCGCAGCTGTTATAAGATCCACGCCCACCATGAGTCTGTAGTCGGGCTAGTGGAAAAGGTAACCAAACCGAGTAGAGTTGAGTAGAGTAGGGCTGAATTGTATAGTGGAAAAGGGCCAGTAGTAAGATGAAAGCTGGGGGCTGCATAAAACTCGATGACGGGCCCTCAGGTCTTAGTTTGGACATCCCTGGGATAGATAGATGCTTTCAACAACAGGAGAATCACAGAGGATGATGAACATACAAATTTGCATTTCCTCTCCTCAGAGTTGCACAAATGTATACACATCCACATCTCCAGCTGCTAACACGAGCAGAAACCGTTCATCACACGTAGCTCAAGGCCTCAAACTCAGCCTGAATGAAACCCCCTCCGCCTTTTATAAAAAGAAGCAGAGCTGTCAGAATGGGTGGCATAACCAAGTTGACAGCCTGCTGTGGGCTGCTGCTCTTTATTCGCCGCACAGAGATGAGCAATTTTCCATTTCCTCCTTGCCACACGCTTTTTTTCTAGCCCACACACTACTGAGACAACCTTCAACAACAAAGGCGCAACTTTTGTGACTGAGAGAGATGACTAACAATTGGATGATGTGTGGATTATCCAATGAGAACGGCTCTTGTTAGTGGGTGGTCTGTGTCTGTCTTTGCTTCTCTCACTTGGGCTGTGTGTTTCCACCAATCCCCTGCCAGATGGGGTCAGTAAAGTCTCACCAGGAGCACCCCTATTGGCCGGGGTGGAGCACAGGGTAAATGTGCTGGGAGTAAAATGATGAATTGCTTCAATAATACCAGGCCTGTGCTGTTTGTGTATGTGTTCTGGTCGATAGATTTCAACCCAGCTGTTCAGTAATATAGTAGACTCATGAATAACCCACATTCCTCTTTTGTTGTGCGTGCCCGGTAGTTTGCGTGTCTCTTACTCTCTCTCTCTCTCTCTCTCTCTCTGTATGTGTGTGTGTCCTCATTGCCTACCCGAGGCTGGAAGCAGACGGTGTGTGTTGGCCGCCTCTCTCTCACTTCTCTGTGCGCCAGTTCCCCCCGTCTGAAAGGAATCTCAGGCTTTCAAGGCTCTTTTTGTGAACCGCTCATCAAAGTCTCCACAAACGCTATACTGCTGTTTTTGAAGTCAGTCTTCCAATTTTCACCTTGGATGAGATCTTCTAGTCATGGTTCCGTTTCTCCGTCTCCTCATTTTTTAAAATTAAATACGAGCGCTCCAATACGAGTCACACCCCTGTTTTTTTTTTTCCAAAGACTGCAGAAGATTGATTGGCCATTGTTATTAAATTCAATAACCACTTTTCCCTTCTTCTTTCTTTGAACTCTCTGTTTTTCATTTTTCAAAATCTTTGGGTTGCCTTTAAGTTGCATTGAAACCCTCATACTCTCATACTTAAAAGGGAAACTTGAGTGACTTTCATGGAAACCATTGCAGGATGGATAAGAACGTTAGTTTTCAAGTTGCCCTCCTACACTGCAAAAGGAAATCTTCAGACAAACAAAGAGAAAAAAACTCACATTTCATCTAGCATTTTTAAGATTATCAGAAAATACAGAGGATTCAACTTATTTGATGCACATGTGCACCGCAAAAATGTAAATCTAAGCAAGTCATTATGTCTTATTTGTAGCAAAAATGGTCTTAATTTTCTTAATTTGAGCCACATTCAGAAAAACCTGAAAAACCACCTCATGACAGCGTAAAAACTTTCTAGTGATAGTTTAGTGCTTTTTCGAAAAACAGGTGTTTCCATTACCAGTTTTTTAGCACTGTTTAAATTTTGAGCATATCACAAATTTCACGTTTGCAGATAATGTTAAAATTGAGCTCCACTCTACACGTCTCATCTTTGGTGCAACTGCAGTAAAGCAAAGATGAAAAAGTTAAAGGTAGCTTATAATGATGCATTTAGAATATTTCTGAAAGTGCCAAGATGGACGAGTGCTAGTCAAATGTTTGTCACTTATAACTTGTCCACATTACACGCTGTGCTTTGAAATTTAATGTACAAATTTATGGGTCGGTTAATTGATTCAGAAAATGAAATAATAATGTCACCAGGCACGTTTCCATTACCCTTGGATATGCGCAAAATTTAAATAGCGTTATAAAAAACTGGTAATGGAAACTACACTAAAGCGTTTTTACGCTTTCATGAGGTGGTTTTTCAGACGTTTCAACATCCAAATATATCCCAAAAGCGCAATGGAAACACTTTTTCCGCAATTATACGTCACAGGACATGATGCACCTGGTCACATGATCACTTCTCTGTGAGTAAACATGGACAGAGGAGGAGAAGGAGACTTTTCTTGCAATTATTTTCGAGAAAAACATAACGTCTGCGTCTCTCGTTCAAAACTATCAAGGCAACCGCAGCCGATGTAAACATCACTACACCTACTCGCAACAGGTTTTGAGCGTCCATTTTCCAGCAGTGAAATCTCGCGGGATGATATTTGACGAGAGTTACGGCGCTCCTGCCTAGAACAACCGTCACTGGAGACATGTTTAAAGCGCCAATATACGTTGTCGAAATTTTAGGAATATCACTTTTATTTTGCGAAAAATTGAAATGGAAACTCAGCTACTTTCTCAGCCTGCAATGAGTGAATCAAGGTTCTCATCCTGGTATTGGAAACATTGGTATGAATAAAAAAAAGTGAATGAAGATATCATGGATAGCAAAAATATTAAAGGGGAAGTGGGAGTAGTAGCAATGATAATACAGCAGTGATGTTTATGTATGTACTTAGTAGAAATTACAGATGGTGCCCCAACAATATGCTTATATGAAGCAAACATAAAGATTTTGGCACGGTTGTGGCGACAGCGTTGTTCTCCCAATAGCCAAGCTTTAAAAGGAACCCCAACTTTAAGGACAAATAGGCATGAACATGCTTAAATGTTTGTCTAAAACTAGAATTTGTTGTTAAAAGACATAACGAATTGGTTTTTCTTTTAAAAAACACAGTTTAAAACACAGTTTCTATCCTTCGGGCGCAGCCATTGTTTTACTGCCTAAATGCATTCTGGGTTGATGACGTAGATTGGTTGCTTGGTGCCGAGCATCTGGATTTCTCTGTTTACTCACTACTAGTCGCCGTAAGTCACTAGGTTTCAGGAGGGAAAAAAACATAATAATGCCACATGTGGCTGCTTTTGGGTGAACTTTTCAGTCCAAAGGAAACAAGGAGACTGATGTTAGTCTGCACAGCTTCCCAAAAGACAAGAAAAGAAGGAAGTTGTGGGAAATCGCTTGTGGGCGTAAACAACCTCCGATGTACCTGCGGCTATGTTCTGGCCACTTCTCCCCAGAAGCATTTGCTGCATTTAGCCGGCCCATGCTGATGAAAGAGCTGACAGGTGTGGGTCATTATAAACGGAGACTAAAGCCAAATGCTGTGCCGACTATTTTCCAACACAAACCAACAAAACTTCCTCGGGAAACCACTGAAGTCTGCTCCAGGACTTATATGATCCTGTATGAGATCGAGCCCGGCGCAACCATATGACGTCACTACCCAGACGTTATTGCGGCGTAAACAACAATGGCGGCCTACAGGTGAAAATATTTTTTCAAATTTTATACAAACTAAGATATTTTGAGAGATTTTATTATCGTTCTTATGTAGCTGGTAAAAACACTGATCGTTTAGGAAAATGACGTTCTGGTAGCCAGGGTTCCTTTTTAAGAGGTTTGGTAATGGAGGTCAGAGACGGGAGTTCATGTGCTGTGTTTGGTATTGAATTCCAGGTGTGAGAAGCACAACCAGAAAAAGTAGCTTGACTTCAGGAACCATACCGTCACCTCTGGAACCAGCTCTTGTTGATCTGTTTGAGGTTTTTTTCTTTTTTTTTTCCACAAATTCTTGTAATGGAGGCTGTGCTTTGCCATGGAAGATTACAAGATAGCGTTGGTATATTTAACAGTTCTTTGTGTTTAAGACATTCATGTGAAACAAGTTCTTATCAGTGCATGATATTCATACTTCTCCCCTCACAATTGTTTTTTCTGTGAACTAAAGTTTGGAATTCCCTTGTCATTACAGATGAAAAATCGGTGCCAACTTCCCGGCCTCTGTCAGATCACAATCCCAGCATCTCCCTTCAGCAGAAGGACACTCAAACAGTTGAGTTTCCCCTCCCTCGCTGGGCTCGCTGATGATTTGGCCAGACAGCTCGTGGAAAATTGGACAGTAAAAAATTTTGATGGAGTCAAAAGGAAAACATTGGCAGAACAATTAGGAACGATGGAGCTAGTTTATCCCCATGAACACAGGCAGTAAGACGACACTTCCCCTCCCGTCGGAACGCTGAAGACCGCTTTGTCATTCCCCTAATTGGACGTGATTACATTATAACTGGGAGGGAGTGATCCCACTCTTTGGCAGGAGAACGTCTGGGTGCTTGTTCTATCGCAAATTACCTCTTATTAAATTAATTTCCCTTTGAATTAAAGTTGGCAGAGAGTTGGTTTATCTTCGAGTAGCATCAAAGCGCTGTTAGCACAGAGAGGTGGCAGAGGGCGAGGTAATTTGTCACCTGCAAACAAAGAGTTCTAAAACATACTTGACCAAGTGACACCCCCAGTAAGACAATATTTTCACTATTACAACAGCACTAAACATAAGATTCTCCTGAGGTACCTTTATGTGAGGCTGATCACTGCATGAACGAAGCAGTAAAACTGATCTCTTTACTGGTTTTATCCTGTATTTATGTGAATTCTTTCCTGACCAACATATCTCACCCCCCTACTGTTTTTTTTTTCCCGTTTTTTACAAAGGCTGGTTTTAGCAGTGTGCTATTAATCTGACACCTTCCCTGCGGCGGGGGTGACTGACATATAAAATAACTGTATAGATATAATCAATCTGGTCACTGATGTTCTGGTTTGCTTTTTTTTAGGTCATATAGAGACAAAGGTATTGATTTTTTTTTTTTTTTCCCTGTTTCATTACCAGCTGAAAAAGTTCTCACAGGAGCTTTAAATCATTCATATGAATGTTTGAAATGCAAGTTTTGAGAAAGTTTCTGCAGTTTCTCACTTGAAAATGATACATGCATTTTCTACTGTTTATTCTGTTCAGGGTCACTGGTCAAGACAAAGACAAACTTTTCACATGCACGCACTCACACCTACAGGCAGTTCAGAATCACCACTTAACCCAATAAGCATGTTTTTAGTCTGTGGGAGGATGTTGGAGAACCCAGAGGAAAAAAAAAAGCCCACTTTGTGCAAACACCAATAGTGACCTTCTTGCTGTGGGGCAGCAGCCAGAACTGTGCAGCCCCTTATCTTGTATGGAGCTTGACCCCCAATTTTCAGCAGTCAGGGTCAGTACCCCCCTGGGGATGATGTGAAATATTGATATGGGTGATGAAAATGTAAGAAATGAAAAGTATTTTCTCGATCTCATAGGAAAATTTCACTATTGTAGTAGAAGTTTTCTTTGTTTTGTTTTTTTTTTCCATTAAATTTTATTTATTTTTTATATTTTTTGATAACAACAATAATGATCAACATTGTGATTTTTTTCCCTTTCCCCCCTCTTTATTTAGAGTCAGGATCAGAATGAGAATCAACTTGAATGGCCAGGTATGAACATACAAGGAATTTGCTTTGGTATACCATGCTCTCTTGTCCAGGTAATAGTAACAGGTGTGGAGAAGCCACAGGTGCAGGAGTGATTAGGTGAGAGGGGGGAGAGCCCAAAGTTCTGTGGGGAAACCAGGAAAACTCTAGAAGTGTTGTTAAAAGCACAAATCACCACATACTCTACATTAAAAAAGAAAACGTTGAAATGTTACTTTCATTGTTTTTATTTATCTTTACTTCAAATATTAGTCAGGTGTGAACCAAGTGGGAGATGGAAACTTTTGTTATCAACCGGACCACAATGCACTTAACTTGTTTATGTTTGAGTATAAAGACAGATAACTGGCTCGCAACAGGGAGAATTAAAGAAAATATAGACATGAGACTGATGGTGAATCAAAAGGTGACCTCTGTCTGTTGACACAAAAAAGCCTCTTTCAGCCCTTGTTCTTATCCTGCTCTTATCTGTAGCTTTTATTTGTTTATTTCCATAGAGGTTTTTTTTAATGGTGGATGAAACATAGAGTACTTTTCAGTGTTTTAGTGTTTCAGTAGTACCTATTCTGATGGTTTTGTGTACTGACTGTTTTGTTCTGTGACTAAATGTCGAAGTGGAAGTTATCGCCATATTGCTGCATAACAAATCTACCTACAGGTACAAATAAAGTAACCATGAAACTTGACAAGAGTCATAAAAAAATACACATATATAAATGCATACATATATACAGAAGGTATGTTACGCCGCATTATGTAAGAACGCCGCATTATGTGATAATGTAATTCACTTTATTGTGTAATAACGGTGCATTTTGTAATAATCTGACGCATTTTGTAATAATTTCTTACATATTGCATTGGTTATTACAAAATGCAAGTGTTGCACTTTTTTCCTAGAAAAAATGTAAGAATTTAGTGCATTATGTGATAAACCACCAAAACTGATGTCTTAATTAGAAAAAAAAAACCAGCTTACCTTCAGAATTACATCGACTATCAGCATACCAGCATGAATCGTAAACATAAATCAATTTTAAAAAGTAGAAAGATCATTCATTGGTCAAATCTAAGTCAAATATAGCTGAATTCACAGAGATTGTTTTTGAGAGTTCACAGACACAAAAATTGCTCCAATCCAATAAATCATCCTGCTACTTTTTAAAATTGATTTATGTTTACGATTCATGCTGGTATGCTGATAAATTCTTACATCTTCTAGGAAAAAAGTGAAACACCTGCATTTTGTAATAACTCATGCAATAGGTAAGAAGTTATTACATAATGCCGGAAAATGTATCACATATTACTTTTGTGTTCAAAATGTATTACATAATGCGGCGTTCTTACATAATGTGGCTTAACAAGATACACTATGTATACACAAAGATGCATATAAAGCACAAGTTAGCATTTCATTTAGAGGAAACTGTTGCATACTTGTCATGTAAACTGTGGCGTCACCTCAAACATGACAACAAACAACAGACAAAACATGAACAGATTGTGACCAAGCCGCTGGATTTTTTTGAGAACGAACTCAGAATATAAGAAAGTAAATGAGTGAAAATGAATTATATTCACTACAGTCCTTTATGTTCAATGTTCAATTAAAAAACAGTGCTTGGAGAATGCGTCACATGGCCCAAAAGTGAACCCTGAGTTGGAAAAGGTTGGTAACCACTGATATAGGGGATATTAAGAAAAAAGTGATGCTAATAGTCTGGCTGCTGACAGTGCATCTGTTTTTGAGTGAGGCTTTAACAAAGCACAACACATGGCTTTATACAGACATGGAAAGCCTCATACATCTCTGTGTGGAGATGCCATTTGGAGCTTAAGTTAAAGCCGACTCAATCAGCATCTTCTGGTGTATCCTTCCTCCCAACACAAAGCTGTAGAACATCCTGATGTTGGAGGTGGGCGCTGGCAGTTACTATCGCAGTGAAACTGTCATCATAAAACCTTCAATTCTCTCCTGGCAAATAAAGAAAGCATTCTGCGTCAGACGCATCTGTCAGAGGCAATTTTCTCATCCACACATTATCTACTTCTCTCCTACTATTCCTCCCTTTCTTTCATAGTCCATTCGTTAATTTGGTTCCGCGGGAGAACAGTAGGAAAAGAGTAGAGCAAGTGAAGGAAGAGGAGGAGGAGGAGGCCGAGCAGACACGTCGAGTCGTAAGTAATCGGGGCCGAAGGGGTTTGTGACAAAAATAGATGGCCTTTGAAATGACACTTGAACTCCTGATCACCCTGATAAACCGCCAGGCTAATTAAACAGAGACTCATACAATGTGTTCCTGCATGTGTATATGCATATTTATGTGTGTTTGTGTGCATGTGTGCGTGTGTAATCCATGGAGTGTGTCTCTTTATCTCTGATCCAGTTCCCCCCTCTCCCTCTCCCTCTCCCTCTCCCTCTCCTCGTCTGTCGGGCTCAGGGAAATGATGCTGAATGCTGAATGCTGAAAATATGGCACACGCTGAAAGCAGCATTTAAATCTTGACAGTGGCTGGGATTAGCTAGGTAACGAGGAGGACAGCTTGGGAAAAACAAGCTGGAGAGGTGAACTCGGGGACAGCGAGGAGAGGGAAAATTCTGGATCTTGGCGCTTGGAAAAATGGGACAAATTTCAGCGCTAAAGTTTCATAATT
>RPOG01002552.1:0-67332 GCA_008086565.1 Thalassoma bifasciatum | reverse complement strand
AGAGCCATCATTATCTGCTTTTCCATATAGGACACCAGAGTGACTCAGAAAACACTTGAAGGGAAAGTCGTGCTGCCTTTAATGTTCTACTTTTCTCCCTCCTTGTTTTAATAAGAGCACATGTGCTGTGCTTAAAGCAAACATGAGCCCAGTTACATCTTCACTCCCCCACTGATATCGCCTTCGGACTGCAGACTAGTAAATCCTAATCCTCTCTCCTGCGAGTCCCCCTGCCAACCTCGACTGATGAACATGACCCCACGGGCTTCTCCTGGACCGACGGTGAGGTGGGGAGGAAAGTGTGAGTGGCAGCAAGATGAAGAAAGTGTGTAGGGGGAGGGGGGAAAAAAGTCCTAATTACAGAGCTGTCTAAGACGGACAGGTCTGATGTGAGCATGTGCACACATGGGCAAGAATGCACATACAGTACAGAGAGTCAGCTCCATGATGGACTTGTGGTTCCTTGGCAGGGCAAAAAAAGGAAATAGGAGGTTACACCATATGTCTGCCTGCCTGCGCGTGCATTGCATATGCATAACTTCATGTTTTATGGATGAGCTGTTATGCAATCTCTATGTCAAGGAGTTACAGTGTGGCTTCATCTTTATGCAGACAGCATAGACAGTTCCCCCATTTCATATTGGAAGCTTCGCACTGACATTAACAGATATATATTCCATCATGTCACTCAGAGCTAAGACGTTAGCTTAAGTGGAAGGGGAGAAGGCCAATCTGACCTGGATTCAACTGACACACTCTTAACTAACAGTACTGTTTATCCTTTCTCATCTGAAATCAATTCATAAAGTCATCCGCTGCATTTACTCAGCAGTGAAAGAGGTTAAATCAATCAAAGAGGTGATGCCTCAGGGGGAAAACGTATCCTTTGATGCATTTTAAAACACACAGTGTGATTTTCAGGGCTTTGATATACACAGACCAGAAATCAAAAAGTACTTCCCGTAAGTGACTTTGTCTTTAAAACTCTATTTTGCTCCAGCAGTCACACACTATAACACTCCAATTTTCATTTTTATTACATTAGTCTCTCTACTTTGGCTGCAGAAATGTGTAATTTTTTTGTCAAAGCTGGATCGTATCACCTTGTTGGCAGATCATCACATTTGTTTTTAGTGGATTCGAGTCCTGATGTGAAGCAGTGATCCGCTCTCGTCGGAGTTCTTTTCTTCTATCTATCAAAACAGGTTTATGCAGTATCAGTTGCTGTTCTTGCTGAGAACTTGAAATACTTTTGGCCACCGCATCAAAATAGCTTCACAGTCTTCAGCTCTTATTACAACTGTTGCATATTCACAAAGCAGGAGTGAAGTAGTGACAAGACCTTGGCAGGAACGAACAGAAGAGCAGAAAAGAAGTGGTTTACGTTTTGTTTTAGTGCACTGGAAACAGCAAGACTCAAAATCTAAATGTTCAAATACCATAACATCTGCATTGTATATACCTGCCACTTGAATTGATACACCTGCTCAGCTTCCCATTAACGTAAAAAGCGAATCAGCCATGACCTGCTGGACTTTTTCATATATGCTACAGCAGATGAGTGCTACTACTGTCAGCAAAGAACAGGAACCTGAGGCTGAATTTCACATGGAATCAGCAAAATTGTACAATAAAAGTTAAGGAAAAACATTGCTTTGAGTCTTGATTTCTGCAGCAACACTCGAGGGGAGACATTATGCGTTTCAACTCACAATTTTAGATTAGATTAGATTAGGTTCAACTTTATTTTAATTGCACATGTCACAAGTACAGGGCAACAAAATGTAAACAGCATCTAACCAGAAGTGCATAGCAGTGAATAAATAATAACTATGTGCAATATAAACATACTATCATCCATCCATCCATCCATTTTCTTAACCGTCTATCCTGCTAGTCAGGGTCGCGGGTGGCTGGAGCCTATCCCAGCTGTCATTGGGCGAGAGGCGGGGTACACCCTGGATTGGTTGACATACTATCATATACACAGTATATGTAGAAGGTGCCGAGCTGAAATTATATAAATGACTGTGGATGCAGGTATATACAAACTATACCAAGCTATGACTATGGTAGAGTATGAGTAACTATAATGATATAAATATCTAAGGGAGGTATGTACAGACTATAAACAGGTCAATGACTTTAAGCAGGTTATTGACGATGATACAATTGTATGTTTACAATGATTATAAGATAATTAACAATATGCTAATTTTGGCCTACATCTCATTTTTGACTTTTTATGCCATAATTTAAACTTGCTCTCTAATAATTATATGTTTTAAACCCACAATTTTGACTTTTTGTCTCAAAATCTCAACTTTTTATGTCAGAAGTTTAATTTTCCATCTCATGATTGTGAGTTTTTTTTTTTACAAATAAGACCCAAATACAGATGTATCAAATTTGTGTCTCATAATTTTAACTTTTATGTCATATGTTCAACATTATCTCAGGCTTTTAACTTTCTATCTCATACTTATGACTTTCTATCTCATATTTATAACTTCTTAACTTATTATATCAAATTTTTTGAAATAATTTTGGCTTTTCATTTCCTAAATGAGACTTTCTTTTTCCTAATTTTGACTTTTTTCCCCCACAAAATTATAAATTAATATGGGCAAAACATCTCAACTAAACTGATTTATAGCTTTATTTCTTTTTTGTCTGGCAGAAATTGGCTTCCATAAATCTGGCTAAAAATGTGTGCACATGCATTTACAACCTATACATTATATTTATTTAAAACAAATTATAAACAGAACTTTATCAGTCTTCATTCTCCACCCATCCAGATGCAGTAAAAAAATATTTCAATATATATTTTCTTGTTACATTCCCACTGTATCCAGCACTTTCTTTGCAGCTGTTGAGAGTTTTTGTGTACAAACTTTTTTTGCTATGCAGAGTTTTGTATTGAAAGTGCATCTGACACGTCACCTTTCACAAACTGTCCCTGATATGGTGCCTAATCTCACAAACAGGAGGTTTGTATAACCTCTTTAAAACTACAACCAGAGACCTAAGTTTATCAAAGAAGGAGCAAACCTTTGAAAAGAGTGGCAAAGAAAAACTTCCAGCACAACCAGACACAGCCATCTGCTTGGGCTGGTGAGTAGAGGAGGAAGTGTAAAGCAAGGAGCCCACAGAAAGCACCAGGGACATCACAGTGTCTGTCAGACACACACATACACACACATACACACACTGTGCCTTCTCCAGTCACCTCACAAAGCATCTCCTTGCTACCTGCACATATGGATTATGGAAATGAGTGAAGCCTGGAATTTAAGCTTGTGCCAGCTCTCCAACAGCTGTTACACTCAATGCCCTCATTATGAATCCCAACTCAAGCGAAGTTTGTCATGATAAAACTGAACGATGAGTTTAAACCTCTGGACCTTTTCTGTCTTCAGAATGGGAATACCACTGAGCGTCATTGTTCTATTGAAATAGAAAGAATTCAGTCTAATCGCTGTAAACACAGAAATACTGTAGTGGCACTTGTGTTTACCACTGCATGACTGATCCATGAACACTGCTCACCCAAAGGAAAGATAAAAAAGCAGCAAGGCTTCAAAAACATACAAGATTTGGCACATCAACCTCTGTCTCTGTCAACAACTGTCCAGGAAGTAGAACATGGGGTCCATCCTCAAGTGTTTATTTCCTATAGACTGCAGTTTCCATAGGGAACATTGGGGTGTGTTTGTGCATTGTTTTGCAAGTAAAAATGTTTGTGAAACTGAGTTTTTGTTTCCTTTTTTTGCATTGAGTACATACACATTTCATGAGATTCATGAAACAACACAAGCACTGAATGCAAACGTTGCTCTTTCAGAGGGGGGTTGGTTGACATGATGCATCTGTATTTGGGTCTAATAAGTCTTGTGAATAACACCTACAGCTTGTTGATAGCAAAGTACAACCCCAACTCCAGTGAAGTTGGGACGTTCTGTAAAACATAACTACAATAAATACAAAAAATAACCTATATTTTCGGGTGGCAGCATTAGTTGCTCCAAAACCTGTTTGTGCCTTTCAGTATCAATGCTGCCTTCACAGATGTGACAGTTACCCATGATGCCATGGGCACTAACATACCCCCATACCATCACAGATACTGGCTTTTGAACTTTGCGCTGAGAACAATCTGGATTGTCCTTTTTCTTTTTGGCCTAGAGGACACCATGTCCATGATTTCCAAAAAGAGTTAAAAGCGTGGACTCGTCAGACCACAGCAGACATTTCCATCGTGCATCAGTCCATCACAAATGAGTCGTGGTGGCAGTGTTTCTGTCTGTTGTTGATGTGTATGGCTTTGTCTTTGTATGGTTGAGTTTGAACTGTCACTATAGTTACTGTAGTGATGAACTGTGTTATCTGACAATGGTCTTCTAAAGTGTTACTGAGCCCAGGTGTTAATATCCTTTTCGCAATGATGTGGGTTTTTAATGCAGTGCCGCCTGAGGGGACAAAGGTCACGGCCATTCAGTGTTGGTTTTGGGCCTTGCTGCTTACATGCAGAGATTTCTACAGATTCCCTGAATCTTTTGATGATATTATGGACTGTAAATGATGAAATCACTGAATTTCTGCAATCATTATTCCTAAAATGTTGGATTATTTCCTCACGCAGTTGTTGACAAAGTGGTCAACCTGGCCCCATTTTTGCCTGTGAAGGACTGAGACTTTTGGGGATGCTTCTGTTATACCCATTCATGACTCTCACCTGTTTCCAATGAACCTTTTCACCTGTGGAATGATCCAAACAGCTGTTTTATCGGGTTAAACAGGATTTACAAATCATTGTTTTCTGTTTTATTTATGTTTTACACAATGTCCCAACTTGATCAGAATTTGAGTTGTACCTGTGCTACTTGTCCTCAAGAAGTTTCACATTTATTGAATACACTTCTGTGTGAACTGGATTTACTTTCTCTTTACCATCTAAAAAGTATTAAGTTCACATCAGTCTACCACCATTTTCCTGTCTTTTTATCTCTGTGCTTATGTTTAGTTCACTATAACTGCCAGTACTACATACTCTAGGGGAGCTTACCTAATGACTTACTGTTTATGTGCTCACATTTGTCTGTTTCTTTATTGTTTTTTTTAACAAATATAGGAGCCAGGTACGGTTTCAGCTACACTGAAAAGTTCTGGGTTGGTTGAGTTGAGCAAAGAGCTCGACTCTGAGCAGTTCCACCGCACCACTGCCCTTGGATCAGGCTTTAGTAGATGTTAGATGTGGTTTGTGCGGGGGCCGCTGATCCCTCTGCTTTGAGACTCTTAGGGAGGGAAGTTGGGAGGGTTTGATCGCTGTGTAAAGCCCAGGGTTCACTTTAGCTCACTGATGTGGTAGCCTGGGGTTAAGGAGTGAGATTCTTCCTTCATGCTGTTTTTAATACTTTGGTTTCACATCACTGTTCAAAACAAACTTATTTCTGCCTTTTACAATTGAATACATATAATAAAACTGATAAACCTCTCTCTGGTAGATGGAGGAAACTAAAAGTGTTTCCAGTTTAAGGGGACACTTTTGTCCTCATTCATCCGTCCAACCTTCCTGGTCAGTGATGTGTCTACGCTTTGGTGCTGTCACTTTACTGTCATGTCAAAGAAAAGCCCACAGAGAGAGCACAGACAAGCCCTCTGAACTCCACCACTCAGTGGTTCAAACCCTGACACATGAAGCAAACACACACACACACACACACACACGCACACACACACACACACACACACACTTGACAGACTGTCAGAGATGGCTGTTAGAATACTGACCAGAAGATGACCAACACAAGGTCACTTCTTTTTTTACGGCTGCCTTTAGCTGTGTGGGACACAATGACGCTATTAAGATTTTCCCCCTTACATTTATTATCATTGTCATTGTCATTATATTATCATATCATTTTTATTTTATTCTTTTTTTAATTTTTTTTTGCAAAGTTGATATATATGTATTATATACTCACTCTCTTGTCAACTAAATCCTTAAAGGTCATAATAGCAAGTCAAGTCAAGTCAAACTGTATTTTTATAGCACATTTTAAAACAACTGCAGCTGACCAAAGTGCTGTACAAACTTAAAAACACGATTGATAAAAACACAATCAATAAAAACAAATAGTTAATAAAATAATTTAAAAAACAGTGGCTAGGTAAGACAACAGAAGAAAGAGCCACAATAAATAAAAGCAAAAAAAAAAATAATAATAATGAACTACTTTGTTCCTCACTTTTAAAAATTTTCTCAAAATATCAACTTATTTTGCTTTTTATTTCAAGAATAAAAAAGGATCATGTATGCATAATTTCTAAAAACACACAAAGGAAACACAAAAATACAACTAAACGTGACCAGAGGTTGAAAGGCAGCTTGGCACACTGTCTTGATGATAGCGATAAACTATCTAAATTGTTTTTTAAATCACCAGAAAATTGTCTTGTCTCAAGAAAATAGTTCATCTTCTTGAGACAAGATAATAAAGATCTCAAGAAAACTACAGCAAGACACTTGTTAAGTAATCTGACCTTCAAAGGCTTCCATAGTCAGCCTGTTTGACAAGTAGACTGTACTTTGCAAGATCTTTTTGTCATCTTCTTGTGCTCTTGAAATAGCAACTATACAGCCCATTTTCCTCAAGTGCCTCCTTATTGTGTATCTTGAAAAAACCAGACCACATTCTTTCAGAGAGTCCTGTATTTCAGCTGAAGTTATTTGTAGGTTTTTCTCTGCACCCCGAACAATTTTCCCGGCAGTTGTGGCTGAAACTTTTGTTGGTCTGCCTGGCTGCGGTTTGGCTTCAACAGAATCCCTAATTCACCTCTTCTTAATTAAAGTTTGAACACTGCTCCTTTCTTGTTTTATACAGTTGGATTACCTTTTCCTGCAGCTCTTTTGACAATTAATTTGTTTTCCCCATGACTCAGAATCCATAAATGTCAGTGCAGCATTGGATGAAACATACAAGCGTCTGTCAGGAGCTCAGAAACTCACTGACCTTTAATACACACACACTGATTACAAGCCAATAGATCACAGGTGAGGGTGGTTACCTCAGTAGCCAGTCAAACCCATTTGTGTCAACTCGTGTTCATGTTATTGGGACAAAACCACCAGGGGGATGTAAACTTTTGATCAGGGTCATTTTGGAAGTTTCTTTTGTCATTATGATTTGAAAAGAGTTAACAGTTCCTTGTTAATAAATGACTTTACACAACCTCTAACCATGAGTGAAAAAAAGTCTCTATGTTATTATTCATAGTCTTTGAAAATTGGCCTAGAAATCAAACATTATGCATAAGTTTGTAAACTGATGAGCACAATTAGCAATGTCCCAAACTAAAAAAGGAAAAAAATTGTTTCATTGATGTGATTTTCTTCTGATTTTTAACCTCTGTGTGAAGGATACAAACACTGTTTCACATGCCTGCCCACCCCGCACAAGCCACAGCAACAGTCACAGGTTATTACCAAGTGAAAACAACAATGGGGGGAAGAGTGGAGCAGAAAATGTGATAATGACAGAGCAGATAGGAGAATAAGGATGGTGGTACATTAGAGGACAGGACTGGTGTAGGGATGCGTTGTTGTGTGGTAACAACAGCATAATCGACTCAGGAACATTGAACGCTCCCCTGTTACCGTGTCCTCTTATCCTTGTTGCTCAGCAGCAGCCTTTGTTATGTTTACAATAGTGGTGTTGTGTTGGCATGTCATCCTTTCACGGTGATTGTTTCACACCTTTAGCTCGGCACCGAGGGAGGGGGACCCGGTGGGAATGAGTGCGACCTCACGATGCATTTGTTTGTCCTAACATATGATACTGCAATGATTTTTGTACATTTTATCTTATAAGAAATGTCATAGAACAAATTATGTGTAAATGCATGTTGAGGTAACACAATTTTTTTTTGTTTTTTTTATGTTTTTTTCCTAAATAAAAAGCAGTAAATTAAAAATGTTGTAACCACAAACATTCATCAAAGTTTTAAAAGTTGTATGATTGTCAACTGGCCTGGATCTAATGTTTCAATTAATTTCCGAGTCTTACATGTTTCAAATCCCTTTCTGTCCTCTCATATATATCTTTGGCTTCTTCTCACCCACATCACCCATGTGGCACTGGTGATATCTCTGAGTCGGGGGAACAGGCATGTTCTCTCTCACACATACACACACACACACACGTACACGCACACACTCATTACAGAGCAGCAGCTGGAGTCTGAGGCAGTATTAATCCTATTTCTGCTTGTTAATGGGATTATGTCTTTTAATTAAAGGCAAGTAGAGAGCAATTATGAGCAGTGTGAGGATGTGGCACGGTTCACTCACATGTCATCATGTCCATATTCAAGGTGCTCTCTTCTCTCCACAGGTGATGCTGCTTGCTTTTTACTCACTGCGAAAACGTTTTTACTCCCTTTAAATTGGAGCTTATCTTTATTTGTGCAAGTATTTACGTGAATAAAAAATGAGCTGGAATCAATTCAAACTTGCTTTCAAAACACAAATCGACAAACGCTCCAAGAAGAGGCTTTGACACATTCTCTTTCATCCCTCTTTTAGTCAGCAAACGCAGACAAGAGACGAACATTTAGAAGATCAAAAAGTGAGAGTAACTGCAGGTGAGTGGAAGGGCTAATGAGGTTAAACTACTGAACAACTGGTGGGCATATGTGTAGGTGGACAGGTCAGGAATCAAACAGTCAGTGAAACATCCCTCACATTGACAGCTTAGCCTTAGGTCACTTGTGTTGTCCTAGTTAAACCATGTAGCTGTACACTGTCACTATTAATTAAAGCCAAGCTGATATTGCGTGTTCTGATTGGACCTCTTTTCTGAATGATGTGGGGCATTTACAACATTCTTTATCGACACATTTTTTTTTCCATCCTACTCTCCTCTTGCAACTTTTAGAGCCTTTTTGAACAACGCATGTGTTACATACACCTTGAAATAATCCAATTTTGTGTTTATCTGACCTCACTGTGAGAAAGAGACTCTGCAAGTCAAAGCTTTTGCAGCAGGTGCACTTGGCATATTCTGGTTACAGATAGCATAATCAGTATTGTTGAATCTTGGGTAGTCGTACCCTTGGGGCAGCCAATTGTTGTCTGACAGGATCATCTTTCTTGGTTTGGAGCTCCTGTGAGGAGGTTTAAAGAACAGACATGAATCAGCAGCGATGCTTCTATCTCTTCTAAAAAATCCAACGAGACTATAAGGAAGAAGGATGCTCATTTCTGGACGATCATTTTCAGTGGCTTTAACGTCAGCGCTGAGGGATGTGTGTTAGAGGAAGATGAACATCAGAGCGTCAAAAACAGTGTTCCATTAAGCATTGATCTGAAACTGATTTTGTAATGCGACTGGTTTTACATGTGACATATTTCTAGAGTGGAATTAAATTTTGGCATAAAACCAACAAAATGAAGTACATCAGGAACATAAATCACTATTATGTAAAGCTAATTTTTGAGAGCTCTGAGACTGTTTCCTTGCAACAATGAGAACATGTTATTAGCTGGGTTTACATGGAGCCTTATATTCCGATTGGAATTGGTTTAGAAACCCAAACCGAATAAAAATGCTTCATATAAACACTTCAATCGGAATAAACAGGCCAAAAACGAATGGGATTTCATTCGGTTGCACAGGAATAGAATATTCCTTTTCCCAAACCGATCAAAAGGAAAGTCTCGTCATGTAAACGGTGAAACTGAATGGTATCAGGCTGTGTTTTGTCTGCGCATGCTCTGTCTTGACGTAAATGGGCAGTGACGTTTACTCCACGTGAAAAGATGACTGCTTCCAAACAGTACGCACAGAACTGGTCTGAGGCGGAAAGTTTTTATTTTACAAACTCTGAAAGAACTAAATATAGTCGCACACTTGGACGGTAGAAAAAAAACAGAAATGTAGAGCTATTTCAAAAAGTCCACGAAAAATTAAGTGAAGCCAGGATAGCCCGAAGAAATAAGGAACCGCTGGAAAAATAAGCTGCTGCTTGAATAAAAGTGTAAAGAAAAAAAATCGCAACCGCTGCGCAAAACAGACGATAGACCTCCATCTTTTTAAACTCATGATTGATCTGCGTGTGTCACGTGTCTGTAAAACGTCTGTTCCGTTTAAATGTTGTGGTACATGTAAACACCAGATCGGAGTAGATCACTTCACATGTAAACAGTTGACCTGAGATGTTCAATTGGAATGATTTCAATCCCAATGAAAAAAAGTCAGCATGTAAATGTGGCTATTGGGAGCAGAGGCAGGGTTGTCAGCTTTAGGGTTTACAGTGTCCTCAGGAAAACATGCCAAGAAACGTGTTTCCCTGGACAATGAAATTCTTTCTTTGCTGTCAACCAAACGTACCAACAATAAAAAAACAAACAAAAAAACATAAGTAACAAAATAAAGGTATATATAATAACAATTAAAATTAATTAATTAGTATTAATAATAATAATAATATATATATATAATATACAAGAACTAGATAGTTACTAGATAGTTCAAATATAATGTATTTTTTAGGTGAAGCCATTTCAAAATTAAACCAAATTACAATTGGCAAATGTTAGATACGCTGTGATCTATATGTTGTATGGCATGTGTAAATGATAAGCTGAGGCAAACTATTGTTGAAATAACTCATTCAAATTCCCAGTCGTTGATAATTCATCATACAAAGTCAGTCCATTAAATGTGAATGTTTTACAAAAAAATTGAAGTTATCAGGGTTATGATGCCATGATTTTACTGGTTCAACCCACTCAGGATCAAATTGCACCATTTGTGACCTCGTGTGACTCTTATCTTGCCTTAAAAAGCCCTTCCTTTTTTTTTTCCAGGAAACTCTCTCAAGATGTTTTTAACACCTTTTGGCTAGCTTGAAGGCGTGTTTATTTTCTGCCATCACAGCTTTGACAGTGACAGTATGTATCAAGTTCTGATGGTCAAGACACACAAATGGTTGTGGACTAGCAGAGAATCCAACACCCGGCAGACTAATTATCAAAAAGGAAAATTAAACATGTTGTTAATTAATTCTGTGCAGCTCAGGGCAAAATATACTCATCTGTGGTCAGACAGTTGCAGAAAAGACAGCAGATCAACATGCTCAACTGAAAACACTCACACTTTACTTAAACATGCACAGGAAAAGATCAGCATGGAGATTGCAGGTACTTTGTTCACATGAAGCATTAAAGTCAACTCTTCAGAAGCTTTGATGCTTCGCTCTTACTTGTGTCACATCAGTAAAGTCAACATTGTCAAAAGACATTAGTGCTACATTTTGCCCTGCTTTAATTTTTACTGTACGCCAACAGTATGTCAACAGTGTCAGAAAAGTTTATCATCACATCCTCTTATTTAGACAAGAGCATACTAACAGAAGTTTTAAAAGTGCTGTGTAGTGTTCATGTGTATATGTGTGTCGGACATTCCTGAGATGCCTCAGATTCTAACCACAGTGTAAAGTTTTCATTGGTTTGGTCCTCACCTGAGGTGCTGGATTATACTATGGACTTTAAGTAACTGACTCTAAAACATTCATTTATCTTCTTCTTATTCTGTTCAGGGCCGTAGGTGACTGGAGCCTGTCCCAGCTGTCTTTGGGCAAGAGGGGGGGGTTCACCCAGTCAATAACAGAGCTGACAAGCAGAGGCTAACAACCTTTCACCTGCAAATTCAAACCTATGAGCAATTCAGAATCACCAGTTATCCTGTTTTTGGACTGTGGAAGAAAGATGGAAAACCCAGAGACATGCTCAGGGAGCCATGTCCAAAATGGGATTTGGACAAGTGACCTTCTTGTTATGAGGCAACAGCACCAACCACTGTACCATCATGCAGCCTGATTCTACAATAACAGAGTAAAGGGAACACAAGGCACAACCTGATCCCAACAGTAAATCGTTACATAGAAATTAACCTGGTACCTTTCACTGCCTGTTGACACTGTGGCAACACCTATTTAAAGCTGGATTATGCTCTCCGTGCAGAAAAAAGACGCCTAAGAGTCGCATGAAAGAATGCGCAAGGCTTTTATAATGTTTTTTTTTTCTGTTTGCTTCCATTCCCGGACTGCAGGGAGCCATGTATCGCTAACAGACGTCTACCAAAGCATTCAACTGGAGTAGAAGATGTCTGCCTGTGTTTACAGTTTACAACATTATTTTTTGCCTTTTCCCTTTTTCTTTACTGTGTCCACAAGGACTAGTCATCACACAATTAATGAGGTGATCTCTGTGTGATGAATCAAATAAATACCTGTGTTTTTGCACTTAAGACTTTCGAAGCTCTGGGTCGGCCACCATGTTATCTGCGTATCCCCGCACGGCAATTAGAAATTTTCAGAGATGAGTGATGTGGAAATTTCTCAGACTTAAGATTTTCATTCAACTGCCAGTCATTCTCAATGTCAATCTCATGTTAGAGTGTAAGTGAGGGGTTACTGTCAGGTGTACCAAATCAATTAACTTAATATCTGATGATTTAAGAAAAAGTTGGTTGGAGTGAGCCATAGACTGTATAATCAGAGGATGTAATGGCGTTCAGCTCAAACTGAAGCTACCAGCAGATGCCCCACCCCCTGGTGTCTGGCTGCAGTATAGGTCATAAATCCAGCCCCCCCCATACATTCCAGATATGAGTTGAGAAAACTTTAAAAAATTACTATACCTGGTAGAAATGTTTCTCTCATCTATGACGAGGTAGTTTGGCTGCATTGTGTTCAAGTCTTTTTTTTACTGAGAAGTTAGATTTTCGTTAGTTATTTGGCATTAAAAACCACGTTATTAGTTTCGTTTTATGATATTTGACAGCTGCCGTTTGTGAGAAGTTTTTATCAGGGATATAAGAAACTTCAGGAAAGAGAGCCAAAGGGAGACTAAACCTTCTAAAGAAGAAGAAATACACATTTTTATTTCTCTTTTTACTCTGCTCCACCAGGAATTCTCTACTGTGCAGACTCTGGATGCACAATGGCGGCTCGAGTAACAGGGTTTTTTGGCTTCTAAATTGTGGAACTGCTGACGGGCAGAGCCACGCTGTCCATTCTATATACAGTCTATGGTGTGAGCATTGTATTCTCCTTTGTGAACAATTCTTATGACCTTTTTTTGAAGAGTGACTAGAGGTGATAAATTAGATTTGGAACAATTTCCCCACACTTCAACACAGTAATTTAAATATGACATAACTAACGGATGGTACAGTAAATGTAGAGCATTGTGACTGAGAGCATGACTGGCTCTCCTCACCTATTGGTGTCCTCATAGCACCCACATATTTTGCAACTTTAGTCCTGTAGTGATTGATATGAGGTTTCCAGGAGATTTTTTCATCCATCACAGCCCCTAAAAATGAGGTTTGTTGCACTCTCTCAATCGTTACATTGTCAATAGATGACTGTGCATTACTGTCCTTTTTGGTTCCCAAATAGCAAAAATTTGGTATTTTTTGAGTTTAATGAGTTCAATGATAATTTGTTTTCATTAAACCAGTTCTTTAACTTATTCATTTCTTCAGGCATTTGTTCCAAAAGTTGCTCCAAATTGTTTCCTGAGCAAATAATGTTAGTGTTGTCTGCAAAAAGCACAAATTTCATGAAGTTACATATTTTAACAATGCCATATATGTACATAATGAAGAGATTATGTAAGTGTAGTTGCATGTACAACTTTCTGGAATGAGCAAAAATTGAGAGTTTTGCATGTTGTGCTTTAAAAGATTTGCAGACACCATGTTCTTGTCTGTCAAATACAACAAGGAACACTAGTTAAAGAGATGATGTTCTTTAACTGTTTAACCTTGACATGGTTTTAAAAAATGGATTTTTATGGTCTTGGTATCTGTCCATTCTGGTCTTGGGTAACTCTCAGTCTTGGTGGTCTTCAGTACAACACTATATCAGCTTCAGCTTATATATAAGTGGTGAGGTGGCAATGCTGTGGGACTGTAATTAAAAGGACCGAAAGGTCACACTGAACTTAATCCCAGGATCCCACTGAAGTCTCACACATGGTACATCTTTCAGGTTATTTTCTCCTCACCGTGTCTGACATCATACTGATTCCATTAGCAAGGTGAGAACGAGCTACTGTGTTCTTGTAAGTGTATTAAAATCAACTTAGAGGCTCCTTAAAGGTGAAAGTGACTCTGTAGTTGCGTCAGACACAGCTGTTGTTCCTGTGCCACCAATAAAGCTGCAGAAGGAGAGGAGAATTACTCCACTCTAATAATCACATCCGCCACCTGAAAGCTTGCCAAGGTGTCACTGTAGGTCAGGAGCATCTGCATACACAGGCGTGTTTTCTCTACACACACATATAAACACGGAAAAATGCACAAGCTTATTGAGGACACAGACTTAAACCTTTTCAAAATGTACATTCATTTATCTCAAGCTTACATAAAACACACACACGCTTCTAAACACAGTCATTTTTATCTCTTATGTCTCATGGCATGCTCCTCCAATTACCTCCAGTCAAAAGATTTATTCTCTTCATCCCCGCGATATATCTCTTTTTTTTCTATCTCTGAGAACAAGGGAGCATTTTGTTCCAGTTAGTCTCCGAAGACCAGCCTGCAGCAGCCACTCAGCCAGCCCTCAGGATGAACGAAAGCAATACACCTTGCACTTCCCCTCAAAGAGGTTGATTTAAAATGCGCCGCAGGCAGAGGATATGCACAAAAAGAGTCTGGTAGAGAGAAAAAGAAGGAGACGGGTAAGAATAATGGAATTAAATGAAAGAGTGGCAGTAAAAGGAAAAGAGAGATCAAGATATCAGAGATTCAGGAATAATAGTTGATCCTTTTCAAAAATTGGGAATTTGTCTGCTACATTTGCTGCATTAACCATTGAATATACAAGTTTGGGTTTAAGCAGTGTGACTTTCACACACAATCAATCAATCCAATTTGAAAATAATTTTGCGACCCACCAGGGGGCCACAGCCCACAGGTTGGGAATCACAGCTCCAGGGGTCAAAAATATCTGCTACTTCAGATTTTTTAATCCCTCCTTCATGGCAGCTAAGTTTAGTTAAACCCTTTAACTACCTCACCAAGAAAAAAGGAATAGAAATTTTAGCATTTCTTGTTGCAATGGGTGCGTAATAACCACAGTAACAGCAACCCCCCCCCCCCCTTTATTTTATTTTATTTATTTTATTTTATTTTTTTTAAAAAAAGAAAAACTTCTGTGTTGTGATTTTTTTTCTTTGCCCATATTTAGTCAAAATTTTTGAGAAAGAAAGTCAAAATTTTGATATAGAGTTAAAATTTTGAGTTAAAAAAATCGGAATTTTGAGTTAAAAAGACAAAATTATCTGTAAATGTTGACATTTTTTCTCAATTTGTTTACTTAATATGGGAAAAAAACCTCAGCAAGCAAGTTTTTACTTTTTTAAAATTTATTTATTTTGGAAACAGGCTTCCATAGATAACAAATGATTCTCACATTCATTCTTACTTGTGATTGAATGCTACTGTGCCAAACTTTTATTTTGCATGAAAAAAAAACAACTAGAAAAGCAAAGGCACATCTGTATGCCTTCAATATGTCATCTCAATGACTTAACGGTGGTTGTGCAACAACAACAACAACAATAAAAAGGCTCAAGATCCATCACATACTTTTACCAAGTAGTATAGATGTCTGAATCAGTTAGTTAAGTTAGGGAGTCCTCTTGTTTAAATATAGTAACTCAAAATGTGCTGATCAATTTGATGGTGGAGGCACTTAAAGGGTTAATCTCCAGCCAGCTAGATGAAAAAGCAGCACTGTGAATGCTATCTTTGTTTAGACTTTACAATTCAATAAAACTTTGTCCATTTATACTTTTTTTTCCTGTGTCGTGATAAAGCGCTGATTCATATGACAAACAATACACTTAGACTTGGCATAAAACTTTGCAGTTATCAACGTATTGCACTTTAACAAGAGGGGCCGTCTATGTTGATGACACCTGATAGTAAATGTGTCAGTATAATACTCCATAAAGCCTTTACAACCAGCAAAGGATAAACAATGCTGCACAAGAGGAAGTGAAAGACAAAGATGCAAGGTCTTTCTGTCTCTGTGTAAGGTGGAGTGAGATCAGCTGACACAAGCACTTATCTATTGTGTTCTACACGGGTGAAAAGACAAACTTGAACAATGTTATGACTTAATTACGTAGACGTCCAAGGTTTAACAGTAACTTGAAAGAAGTCTTCGCCAGTTCAGACAGTTTTTTAATTTCCTAACAGAGTTCTTAACTGACTTTTAACATTTAAAAAAATATTCTGTATCGTTGTATCTTTCCTATTTATTTGTATCTTGTATTTGTGTTTTTATATCTATTTTAGAAATGATTTGGCAGCCCACTTGCAATACCCTCATGGCCCACCAGGGGGCGGGGTCCACAGGTTGGGAATGATTGCTTTAAAACAAATTTTGACTTTTTGTACAGGTTAAATTGTTCATTTTCAACACTGGAACCATGCAAGTTTTGCCCATGTTGCACGGCTAACTTTACTGACAGACAGGTACCCGTAGCCTGTAGCCATCTCCAAGAACCTGAAGACTCCCCTCTTTACCTCTTCTGAACCCAGTGAGTTGAGTTCAGCTTTTCCAGTATCACAACTGCAGACGATAAACTTCAAAACTTAAGTGTGTGAATGTGTATGAATGAGATAAGCTTATACTGGTGACACTTCTATAGAAGCACTCTATGCCTGCAGTGTTGAATGTGGTGTGGATAGGTGAATGTAATAAGCAGTGGAAAAGCCCTTACGTAGTCAGGAAGACCAGGAAGGTGTTAGAGAAGTCCATCACCATATCTAATGATTAACTAAAAAACAGAGAGATGGGGAGAGAAAATAAAAATATTTCAGCGCTTGGTTGGAGACTTCAAAAGTTTAACAAAAAAATGTTGGTCTGTTTTTTTCTAATGCACCACAAGACCACAGGCTGGATTATTATGTTAAAATGCTGAGCATCAGCATTTGCTGATAGGAAATGCCCCCCTCCTCTAGTTGATTTTTGAAACCCTAATAAATCAAAGAACAGCTTTTTTTACCATTGTATTATGAAGGAGTTATTCAGGTTAATTCAATTACCTTTTAAGGAAAGTATCCAGTAATTATCGCTAATTACTTCTTTAATCAAATTAATTTGCCCGACACTGAATCAAACAACGGTGAACTTGAACAGTGTTGAATAGAAGCTTTTTATCTTTGGAAATGTAATGTGTGAGTATAAATTTTGTGAAACCCTGCTTTGATGTTCTTGTTATCAAAAAATGATGTTGTTTAGTGGGTTCAAGGATAAGCAGCATCAAAAATAGCTCAGTTCCATTGAGGTGTTCCAGTTTCAATGATCTGGAACAGAGCATCCCGATGCTCTGGAACACTTTATTTTAATGTCGTCATCATCAATGTTCCACCGGTGCTTTTCCTGCTAAGGCGAGCCAAGACGCTCAGAGAGAGATCATTAAAGTGTGAAGATTGAGAAAATTAAGAACAACGTGGTCTCTGATGAGGAATGGGAAGGATTTATTTAACAACCCTGTCCTGCTCTGTAATCCTTCAAAGTATTTTTATTTATTATAAGTTATTCAAGAACATCCTCGTTGAAAGGCAAAGTCTTCCCCCTCCTCAATCTTTCCTTTTATCATCTCCTTCCCATCTGTCTTAATCTCATTTCAGACGTCAATAGTCAACCTGCTTGTTCCCTTGTGATAAACAGGACCATTACCCCACAGTGACCCCCAGCACTGTTTACCTTGTTAACAACACTCTGGACCCCAAACACTCTCATTTCCTATGCTCTAGGACAGATTTCCATGTACTTCTGTGTGTGTGTGTGTGTGTATATGTATGTGTGTGTGGCCTCATAGACACAAAGGCTGACAACGATGCTGTTTGTTCAGTTGTCCTGCATTACTTCCAGTGGTGCCTGTGTTTGAAGTAGCGGTGAAAGTGCAGCTGCCGGGGCTTGATCAGCTGAATGGGCAAAAGAAGAACAGGAAGATGTTGTTTCCTGTGTCAAATGACACTTGACAAGGTTTAGATGAGGTTAAATGAGACTAAATCTACAAGGAATTATGTTTTGATTAATAATTACAGTAATGGAGCCGTGTACAAACTGTTTCAAACTGTAACCTGTGGGAAGAAAAAAGGTTCAAGCTGAAGTTTAATTGCTACTCTGAAGAAAAATCAATCTGGGGTGAAGTAAATTTAACTTAAAAGAAATCTAAAACTGAGGTTAACAGATGGTCAAGAGTGTGACCACTTTTTCTGCAAATGTAATGTATTTGATTTTTATTGCATATTTTTAATGTATTGCAATTCATTTTGTAATGAGATTTTGTACTGTTTTTTTTTATTTTTTTTAATTAATTTTAATTATGTAGTGTTCATGTCACCTGCCCCAGAGACTACGGTTGAAAATTAGCCAACTTGGCTAAACCAGCATATTTACAGGACTGTTCATCAATGTGCATTGTCTCTGTATAAATAAACAAATAAACTAATCTTAATTGAATCCCTGGAATCAACAGTAAACGTGCAAGTTAGTGTCTTCACACAAATATATCTAGTATTGAAGTGAAAAATATTTGTTCAAACACAAGACAGTATGAATTAATTTCAGAGCATGAGTAATTTAAGTAATGTGGGGCAATATTTTCCAGTTCATCCACACAACAAGAGACAATCTTGTTGTCTTTACTGCTTCATTTGATATTTCTGGAACCAGAAACTGAACTTAATTCCTGACCATACCATGTTACCATGAGTGAGGAGGGCACACAGTGGACATGAGAGCCAGCTGTACATGGATGAATCACACGGGTGGCACAAGCTGTCTACTCTGGTTGTAAATGCTGGCGTGGACTGGCTTCAGACACTTAAAGGTGTGGAGCAGCTTTCTGTGCTCTACGGCGTTGACTGGCTGCCTATGCACTACAGCGTGGACCCGCTGCCTACACTACATGGAGTAGACCTGCTGTCTATGCTACATGGCGTAGAGCAGGGGTCACCAACGATATTTGTTAGAGGGCCAAAATTTTACCGTTCAGTCACCTTGGGGGCCGGACCCTCAAATGAAAATGAAATAAAAATCAAATTTTGGCCGAACATTATTATTTGATGTTTGTTGTTTATCTTTTTTTCATTTCATTACAAAACTGAAGGCAATTTTGGCCTTTATGAGTCAGGCTCCTATCACCTATACCACAGTCAACCAATTTTGGGATCCAGTTGCGGGCCGTAACAGACCGTTCGGTGGGCCTATTTTGGTCCGCGGGCCGCCAGTTGATGATCACTGGTGTAGAGGGTCTAAGCCAAACACTGTAGGCCAGCAACCCCTCATGTATTATGTAAACAAAATAATTAGGCTGATTTTACTCAAAACTTAATTTGACTAGCAAAGTTCATTTATCACATTGAAAAAATGGAGTAATTTGTACAAAGTTTACTTTTGCTTAACCTGCTTGGCAAAACTAACTGTACTGAACTTGGATTTTATTTTTCATGTAAAAAAAAAAAAGTTATTTAAACAAAAAGCAATCTTGCTTCAACAACATGAATAAATTGTGCACAAAGTTGCCTTAATTTTTTTTAATCAGTGTATAAACGACAATGAAACAATCACAATTAAGTAAAATGAGTAAAATAAACACAAATAATCAGTACATTAACTTTGCTTTGGTTCATTGGAGAATAAATGAGAATGGAAGCAGACCTAATGAGGTAGGTAAGGTAACAGTGTAGGGTGACATATGTTGAGGAAAACCCTTCACTGTAGGGTCAAAAGTAGACCCTTGAATAATAAAAACAAGGATGAAAGTAATAAGCTAAAGCTGAAAAAACTCTGCCGGATAACGACTTTTTTGTTATTGTTGCAGTCATCCCCAGCCTCAGCTGCACTGTCTTTACCACCTGTCGTCCTGTTGTCAACAACCTTCCTTGATGCGAGTTTGCGTACATCATTAGAGATGTTTCTTGGGTCATTGAGCGTTTCTTGTCTCGTTTAAATGCAACGACCCTCACCGTAGCGACCCAGTCAGCGTAATCAGACCAGAGCAGCTGTGCATCGTTGGTCTTTATGTTGGCTTTTCTACCATATGGTCCCATAATCCATAGGACCCCGAGGACCTTGCAGAAAGTGTGGTCTGTGAAACCTCTGCGCTCAACCTGAAAAAATATCTGTACTGAAATATTTGTGGTATCAAATTGCCACAAACTACATCTGTGCCATTCTATTGAGTCAATTTATATCTAATGTATTCCTACACAACTCAAATTCCCCCCAAAGTTGGGATAATGTGTCAAGTTTTTTTTTAAACAGATGGTCTGAAAATAATGTAAAGATACAATATCAATCATTAAAGGAAATGTAATATGAATATGTCAAACATAGGCAGCAGGGTGGTGTTGTGGTAAGGGCTGTTGCTCTACATCAAGAAGGTTCCTTTGTATGTTTTTTGAGAGGCCATTTTTAAATCTATAAGCGAGGCTTACAGTGTATCAGTTGAATCACATCCCCTTACTGAAATTTTCAGTGTCAAACTGGAAAATGCTGTTTGATCAGGAAATCTTTGTAATGTTATCTCCTTCACCTGCATACCAGCACCCTGTCTGATACGGTTTCATTGGACAGATTCGAAGTGTCCCTCCCATGCCAGGTGGCTGAAAGACGTCATGTTCAATTTGAAACTTGAAAAAATCAGATGCAATAAACGTAGTTCCCTTTCAGAGCCTATTTCACTACCCTTACTGGGATAGCGAACTGGAATGACACATAGCACCCAATAAGATTAATGGATGTAAAAGGAGCAGCTACAACTACCTGAATTATGGTTGTTGTTGTTTTTGTTTTTTGCTTTGTTTTGATTGTTTGTGGATAAATGTTTGTTGAAAACGTAGACAGTACTTGATGCTTTCATTGTTGATAAAAGTATTATGTTGGGGTGGGACTGAAGATAGTATTAAAAGGGGGTATTGGGGGGATAAGGGGTTTGGGTAGGGTGGGTGGCATTATGATATGTAATATATAATCTGTATACCATGCAACTATTTGTTCAAGGATTCAAGGAGTTTTATTGTCATTCAACCCATGTAAAACATGGGTGGGACGAAGTTAGGTTACCCTGGTCCCGGAGCAAGCCCAATCATAGAAATGAGAATAATATATATGATTATATACAAATAAACAATAAAAAAGAGAATAAAAGAAGAACACAATCAACTAGCCTTTTTAACAAATAGACAGAATAAAATAATAAACTATGCAAAAATTGCAGTGTTCATTTGTCGGGGGGGCACTAAAGGCGACCACCAGAGTTCAACAGTCTCACAGCTTCAGGAAAGAAGCTGTTCCTCAGTCTGGTAGTCCTGCTCTTGATGCTCCGCAGCCTCCTGTCTGAGGGGAGAGGGACTGTATCTATTATTATTAATTTTTTTTAATAAAAAAAAAAGAAGGTTCCTTGTTTAATTTTGTAGCTAGGCAGGCGACTTTATCTGGGTATTTTGCATGGCTACCTCCCATATATCAAAAACATGTATATCAGGTTAAGTGATCACTCCAAACAGCCTGTAAGTGTGTGTGTGTGTGTGTGTGAATTATTGTTGTTCTCCACATCTTAGCCCAGCGATTGTTCGTTGACCTATTCAGGATGTTCCCAGCCCCTCATTCCATAACAGCCCAAAATGTTAAAGATTGAACGGTTTTGGAAAAAAAAAAAAAGAAGAAGAAGGTTGGCAACGCAATTCAAAACAGTTGAGACGGACACAGTCAACTTTCTGGGGTTTTGCAGACATTACTGGGTATGAAAAGGTTATTCCACAGAGCCTCTATGAAGAAAGGGTTGGAAGAAGCTCCAACTCTGTGAGAGACTGCGTGAGCAAGTAGTTTAGCAATCTAGGACTGATACTTTTTAGCATAAGGCTGCAGGGAACTGGGGGATTTTATAACCTGTATCAAAGAGAATCTGGGATACTGGTATGGCCTCATGATTAGGTCACACTCTCACATTATAATGACCACCAGTCTGTTAAGGTTTTTTCATAACCTTACGTGTTCTTGTACCACTTCCTGTTTTATTGTATTTTTCTGTTCCTGCTAAGTTATTCCCTCGCTGCTAATTCCCAGGCCCCTCCATAATGTGTTTCATGTGTCTTGCTTTGTGCACTCTCTGTTGGTATTTTGAGTCAGGTGTTCCCTTCTCTTGTTAGAATTACCTAAATGCTTGGACGAACATCTCTCAAGAATCACCTGCCAGATTATCACAAGTGTCAACTTTGATTTTCCAGCACTTTAGTTTTCTGATTCTGTTGTTCCTCATTGTTGTATCTGCCAATTGGATTCATATCTGTCTATGTAGTTGGGAGATGGTGATCTAGCATTAAGACTACTTTTGAACTTTTCCTGGCTACTGCATCTTGAGTCTTTGTCTAACTTTTAAAACCTCCAGTGTAAAGGTGGGCAAGATCATTCAAAATGTAAACAAGAGGCAGAGGAAATTTCAGTCACTCTGGCTTGCCCACTGGCATTGACTGAGGCATGATGCAGAAATTTAGCTAATTCTGCTGATGTGTGCTGACATATGCTGACAATAAGTTGAATAAAAAAATAATAAAGTTGAATTTGAACTCTCTACTGATATGTAAATAAATCAAAAGCTCTGCGCTCTGGGTCAGTGGCATTTACCTTGATGTCAACCCCTGATAAAGCACCGGCCTAGTGAATTGTAGTGTTTGTTGTGAGAAATAACAGCCCATTAGATAGTGTTAATGCTACACCTACCAACTTAAAGTCTTATGGCTGACATGAAACAATACAAACTGGTTCAGACACAACATTTTTTGGCTGACCGGTTTGAGAGGGTAAATTCTGGGTTGGAACCTAAAATTGAGAACACTGTTTCTATTCAGAACAGAGCAATTGGGAAATAATTCTAGTTCAAAGCCCCCTACACTATCACCATGCTTCTTGCTTGATTCACTGTCATCTCTGATAAAAAGCGCAAAATAGCCTGAAAAAAATTACAAAAATTAAAAAATTGAATCAATTAGAAAACTTGAAAAATTGTCATATCAAAGGGGACAGGGCTAAAACCTTAAACAATTGACAGCTGTAAAATTCACACTCTTAGGTGCATCAGCAACAGACATGACACTACATGACACAATTAAGTGTGAAAGAGTCAATAGTAGAGTGATGGATCCAATGAGACCAGATAAGACGCCTCGTAAATAAAGTCTAGACGAGATATAAGCGCTGTAACATCCATGCCTGGATTTTGTTTGCACAGAATCACTCTTTGTTTCCCCCCCCCCTCTGCTTCAATGAATATGAAAATAAGATTAGGGAGTAAAAACATTCTTCAATTACATGTGTACTACAAATGATGGGTTTACTGTTAGTCGTCCAAACAAGTCCAAACACAGACTCAATTAGTTGATGTAACCACTGCCTGTGTTGTTCACCATGCCCACACAAGTAGCAAAGGGTCACAGTGAGGGAGTTATAGAGTAAATAAAGTGGTCATTAAGTCCCCCTGGGTATAAAACGTCTGTGTGTGTGTGTGTGTGTGTGTGTGTGTGTGTGTGTGTGTGTGTGTGTGTGTGTACATGTATGTGTGATGACTCACTCCTCAGCTGTGAGGATTACATGTGCTACCCAGAGCTTTGAGCTGAGCTCTTCGGGGATCGGTGGGGATAAGAGCACCACATGCCTTTATGAAAGTATGAGCTAATTAACTCACCTCTCCCTTCCCAACCATCCACACACACACACACACACACACACACCGTGACCTTTTTCACACCCTGCTGACCTGTACCAATGCTTCACTGGTCCTGGAAGCATGTCTAAGCTCAAAAGCACCGATCTCTACTTATTTCTGTACTTTCCACTTTTTGTACCTCGAGGCGTAGCTAAAGGCTGAAGCCTCTAGGAACACCAGCAAATCACGCTCTTCATGGTGAATCCCTCCGCTGTCTCCCATTAGACTTGTTCCCCCCCTAACCTTACTTTGGTTTTTGCTTTCACCTTACAACATCAGCTCTGTAAAAACCTTAACCTACATTTTAGCATTTTAAAAACATGGCCTAACCTTCACTCTTTTCTCCTCAAAGCATTTGCCAATTTTTTTCAAGAGGCCTCTAGTTAAGAACATCTGAATAAAACATGACACAAGCAACATTGTAACACTGGGTGAAAATCCCCTGGAGTACTGGATGTGGAATTCTACTGAAGTGTTTCATCAGCCGATGATATGAAGATGTCTCACACTGCTGCAAGAAGAATCAGGGTCATGCTGGTGCCAAACTGTATGGCAAATCTTAGTGAGTTGCAACATTCTAGAAATGGTTAGAAAATGGATAAAAATGTATATTTAATGTATCATTTCTCCTCTTATTCCTTCTCTTTAGCACAAACTAATGCATATTCTGAGTTGGTGATCACATTTCATGGTTCATTTAAATCCCCAGACCAAAGTATCACTGATAAATGAAGTGGCTCCCTGAAAATAGCACTATGTGATGTGTTATAGGACACATTTTGAAATAAACTACAGCCCTAACAAACTCGGGTAAGTTGTAACTACTCAAAGTGCATGAAATGTTTGAAAATGCATCAAATATTTGACCACAGGGGGGCCAAAACAGACAGCTGGAAAGTTCATTACAGCTCAAACTTGATGTTTTACAGCTAGCTACACATAGTTTCACACCCCCGCTGTGATCACTTCTGTGCTTGCCTTGCCCCCTATGGGTGCCTGGGTGCACTACAACAGCACCCATCATGGTTGTATTTTGGCTTCACATCTTAAAATGGGCGGATATGGTGTCCCGTCCATAATACACTGCCTCACCAAAAAAAAAAAAAAAAAATTGCCACCTGGATTTAACTAAGCAAATAGGCACAAGCCTAGTATTGGGTAATTACTGCATGGGCAATTAGCTGATGCAATGAGTAGTGTCTCACTTGGTGCAAGACACATCCGGTGGTGGTGGAAAAGATGTTTGACTGTTTAAGAAGGGTCAAATTATTGCCGTGAAACAGAGAAAACATAAGAAGATTGCAGAAAGTACTAAAATTGGGTCAAGAACTGTCCAATGCGTTATTAAAAACTAGAAAGATGGTGGGAAACAATTGACTTAAAGGAAGAAATGTGGTTGGAAAAATGGGTGCATGGGGTAAGAAGAGAGGCAGGTGAAGTGATGCACCCATCATGCCCAGTGCCTACTGTACAAGTCTGTGGGGGTAGTGCTATGATCTGAGGTTCCTGCAGTTGCTCAGGTCTAGGCTCAGCAACATTTTGTGCCCAAAGAACGAGGTCAGCTGACTACCTGAATATTCCATCAATGGATTTTTTTTCTTCTCTAATGGCACAGGCATGTTCCAAGATGACAATATCATGATTCATGATGCTCAAATTGTGAAAGAGTGGTTCAGGGAGCATGAGACATCATTTTCACACATGGATTGGCCACCACAGAGTCCAGACCTTAACCCCATTGAGAATCTTTGGGATGTGCTGGAGAAGACTTTGTGCAGTGGTCAGACTCTCCCACCATCAATACAAGATGTCGGTGAAAAATTAATGCAACACTGGATGGAAATACAAAGCCACAGTGAAAGTGTGCTGTAATCAAAACTAAAGGTGGTCCAATCACATATTAGAGTTTGTGACCTTTTTTTTTGATGGCGCAGGCAGTGTAATATTCAAAAATATTCTGTGTACAAAGCACTACCTTGTTTAATTTGCCTTGAACTGAACAGTCTTTCCAATAAAAATGTGACCCTTCATAATTACATTGCTGTACAAATAAATACGTCATGACAACACCCGTCTCTTTAACATCACTGGGGATAAATGTGAAGTCATAGGGGCTTTTGACCTGGTGGGTGTTCTCCAGCTTAAGCACAAAGAAAAGCAGGGATAATGTTCAATAAAGATATTAATTCAATATTTTAAGAAGAACTGATCTGGGGTTGAATTATTGTAATAATCAAATAGTCCACAATAGAGTTATTGCAGAAACAGTGTTGGCAATAACTTTTTTACCAAAACAATGAAACACTGATATGCTAAAACTAAACACACAGCGATGCTATGTAACTCATTTTCTTCATAGAAGGGGAAAGAAGTAGTTCTTTAAGCTGGTCCCAAGTGCCTTAAATGAGAGGTAAGATAAAGAAGAAGCAGCTGCAGGAGAAGATGACGACATTGTGCTTCAGTCTTTACCCCGATGTCTCATCCTCTCTGACATCATGTTGGAAGAGATGACTGATGGAGGGATTTTGTTCAAACATCCCTCAAAAAAAAAAAAAAAAAAAAGAGTCCTCACCAATTTGGGAGCTTTGGGGGTAATGTGTTAAGTCAAGACTTTGAATAGATGTAAGTGTCAGAAATATAGAATTCTCCTTTTGCTTTGATGGGAAAAGGGACATGTCACTTACTGGATGCTGGTACCAAATAAAAATGCTCATCCATAAATTCCCTGTAGTTCATTGTAATCTACATGTTTAACTATTATTAGCTTGTGCTGTGTAGTAAGATGTACCAGCAGGTAAGACAAAGCTCATAGGTAGGGCTGAACGATTTGCAAAAATAATCTAATTACAGTTATTATTTCCTGCACTGCAATTGTAATTTTTTGTGTGATTATTTCTAGATTCCCAGCTTATGTGTTTTTAAACAAACACATTGAGGACATGAACAGCTACATTAATTACAGCACAACAACAACAACCCACTACCATTTTTTTATACCGTCTCACACTTTCAATTTTCTAGCCATTTTTTGTCGTTTTTGCCCATTTTTGTCACTTTTCACTCTTTTTTTGCCACTTTTGAACAGTTTTGGCAACAAACTGACTACTCTCAAAGTTCAATCCAAAGTATTTTTCTCTTTTGTTGACTTTGGCCATTTTTTTAACACCCTTCTCTGTTTTTTTTTATCACTTTTTCACCATTTTTGTTACTTTTTGATTTTTCTTGAGTTTCCCTCAAAAGTTTCTTGCCATTTTTTTGTTGATTTTGGACCATTTTAGTCACTTTATACTCTTTTTGCTGATTTTCCATATTTTCTTTCACATTTTTCACATTTTTTTTAATCTTTTTTTTTCGTCTTTATTTTCTTTTTTTTACCATCTTTGCTTCTTTCTGAATATCTAAAGGTTTCCTCCAAAAATTTCTTGCTAATTTATTTTTTTTTTTTTGCTTTTTGCCCATTCTAGTCACTTTCCCCTCTTTTATGTCACTTTTGAACCATTTTTTGCAACAAACCTACTATTCTCCAAGTTAAATCCCAACTTTCTTGCTTTTTGTGTTGACTTTGGCCACTTTTTAAACCAAATTACACTGTTTTCATCACTTTTTTCACCGTTTTTGCTACTTTCTGATTTTTTTTTTTAAGTTTTCCCCTAAATTTCCCATGCTATATTTTGTGCTGTTTGCCCATTTAGTCACTTTTTACTTCTTTTTTTTTAATTGGCAAAAAACTGACTATTCTCCTGGTGAAATCCCAACTTTCTTGCTCTTGTAGTTAACTTTTGCCATTTTCACCACTTCTCACCGATTTTTGTCACTTTTTTTTTTTTTTTTTTTTTTTAAAAAAAAAAAAAAAAAAAAAAAAAAAAAAAAAAAAAAAAAAAAAAAAAAAAAAAAAAAAACAATTTTTGCTACTTTCTGAATTGGTTGGTCTCATTAGCTGAGCAGGGTTGATAACTCTGGTGTAGAACAGAAAAAATGTGCTGCAAGAAATGTAGCTGATATTTTGACATATTTCAGCTTATAGTAATATTGCACTGTTTATGATTAGAGTACTGCAGGAGGACATGTTGGGATAAAATCTAATGTGCGATTAATTGCCCAGCCCTGTTAAAAGGCTTCAATGATATGTTCGGGAACAATGAGAGAAGAAAGAAGTGGATCAGTCATACACTGGTAACATTAGCAGCTGTTAGTATGACCTTGCTGTTTTACCTTAATCCAGTGTTGACCATGTTTACCTAATGGAACAAAACATTACCTCCTATTACAGCAATTCCCAGATAATACTGATACACTTTGAATAAATAAACTGCTTTTTCTGGTAAAACCCAAACAAAGGAAGAAAGAAAAGGTCATGAACTGTTGCTGCATGATTAAGTTTGAACCTCAAACTGTGTATTCTGAATGTAAACCCAGTAATTAGAGTGTGTGGCTTTTGGTTGTGCATGTACCTCAGCCGACTCCTCAACATTAAACACTACCTCCAGAAGACTGGTGCTATCTAATCCCAGTATTGTGCCTCACATCTGTGTCAAACAATGCTTGAACTCTTACAGCTGACACTCATTAGCGCGGTGCTGCTCATCTGAGTATCTTTGTACCGTTACTGCAGACCTCAGCGCGTGTACCTCTCACTCTGATGTCTTCATTTAGGAGGAATTGTCTTTCGTTCCTCCGCTGAGCTTTCATATTTTCCCCGCATTGATGTCAAAGTCCTCTTTGGTTAAACTCGATCCTGCTCAGTTTACAGCTGTCAACTCAAGCATATTCCTTTGTTATGAAGAGTAAACAAACGGCGGGCAGATGTCAAACATAATCATACACACAGAACTAAGTTAGAGCAGCGTGGTGATAGATGCTGATGGTCTCAATTGTGGTTTTTCACAGATTCTCCAGAGGTTAAGAACAGTATTAGGACCATTATGGGAGTCAGGAAGCTTTTCATGCACTATTACATTCATGGCTTTTTTGTTGATACAGACACGTTTTGGGGTTTGATACTGGATTGTGTTTAGTCGCGATGGGCAGATGTTACCAATGATTTGAAGCTTGTATTACTGGAATGAAGCATGGATTCAGTTTAAAGTGTCAGAGCTTGTTCTGAAGATGAAATATTAGATGACCAATGACTCTTAAAGACTAAATCCCACTGCAGCCTCATAAAACGTGCCATTCAGTGTAGCAGTCCTAAAGGATTTATGCTTGAACTAGATGATTAATTCAGAAAATGATACATATTACGAAAGAATAATGGAGTTAATTCTATGACAGTAACAGCTTTGAAAAAAACTTCACTACATATAAACTAAAGCAAACAATGTGAATTTGCATTTATTTTTGTAAATCTTAGAATAAAACTTGTGTGCTGGAGATCTGTATTGTCATTTCATGTCACTATAAAGGAAACTGTTGTAAAAAGCCACAAGATGTCAATATGTTTTCCATTTAAGGCTCAGAGCTTCAAATCTTTTTTTTTTCTTTGGTATGACTATTGCCAACATTTGATGTGCTCATGAGACTTGAAACAAGTAACACTTACTAAGTTTAAATTGTCAGCTGTGGTTGTGAAGCCTTTTTGGCCTTTTTTTTAAGGGGCAGTGAGAACTATCCTAAAAGCTTGTGTTTTGCTGGGGGTAAAGACTCCATATCCCATGAGCACTTGTATACCATCATGAGAATGTATACAAGGTGTGCGTTTGTTTTGAAGCAAATAAAAGGTGAGTAAATCTTGGTTTTGATAGTATGTTTCTTTGTTCCAGACTTTTTAGTCTAGCACCTAGTGCAAATGTAAAGTACTTGCCAACAAGGACAACTTCATCAGCTTCCATGAAAAGTCTGGGCTGTCGTGCTCGTAGCCCAATCTGGCAGCATCCTCATCATCAGCTCAGCCATCTGCTGAGCTCTCAGCAGCTTGTTCAGAGGTTAATAGCTTCATGATCCTGCTATCAGTCGTGCCCATCTTCAAATGGCTAATTCTTCCTCTCTGGCAGCGATTAGTGGCTCCTGTGGTGCCGCCTCCTCCGTCCCTTTTCAGAATTATCCCAGCCCCTCATCGAGACAACAATCCCCGGTCATTTCCGGACATGCGATATCAGATCCGAGTAGATTTTTACAAAGCGTGCAGCCACAACAAAATGACACATCTGGAGCCCGGCGGAGATTAATCGATATCCCATCCTCAGAGGCGTGGTGGTTTGTAACGAGCCTGTTCTTTTTAACAGCCAACAGATCACACATGAGAAACTGCTATAAGACGACTTTTTTACTCGACTCGCTGCTTTGCAGTGAGATAAAATCCCAGGCAACAACTGAAGATGCATGAATTTCAATTTGGTGCATGGATTTATGCTGAGATCAATAGTGTGTGGATGATGATTTCTCTAGTGGGCTGTTTATTATTGCACATCTGTGTGTGTTTGTGTTTGTGTGAGTGTCTGTCTGTGCAGAGTCATAAAAATAGAGTGACTAAACGTCCTCTTTCGCCCTTTTTGGTGGGAAATTTGTGTCCATGGGGGTTTTATAAAATTTCCTAAAATATCAAAGTTTTCTCAGCTTGTTCTACAGACCATTGATATTTATAATAAAGCAAAGCTGCACTGGGCCACTGACATTATTCTGATGCACCAACATGTCATGATGTTGAGCAGGAAAACACTCTCTGACTGTTTGTGCTGCACTCTCAGACAGAAAATGCTGAAGTGTAAATGCACTGATACAAACCAACTGCAGACATACAGAAGTATGTCTTCATGGTCGTTACCAGTGGGAGGTGTTGTGTACAACAACTCAAAATCTAAATTAAACTTTCACTTTGATTTTGAAGCATTGTTTATATTTTTGCACAAGAGAAATATCCATATATATATATATATATTCGTTTTTATTTCAGGCATTATCATGGAAGCCTATTTCGACAAGTTGAAAAGATAAATATGAAAACTTGGCTCTGTTGAGAAAGGTTTATTCTGGCTCATGTGAGGTCAAATTTTGAGATACAAAGTCAGAATTCTGAGAAAAAGATGCAAATGTAGGCTCCTCTTCTCTGGAACAACTTACCAATTGAGGTCCGGGGGGCGGACACCCTCTCGATTTTTAGTAGCAGACTTAAAACGTTCCTTTTTGATAAAGCTTATAGTTAGAGCTGGATCAGGCCTGAACCAGCTCTTAGCTAGTTATGCTGCTATAGGTCTAGACTGTCGGGGTGGAAACTGACACACTATGCTTCTGTTTCCCTTTCTCCTCTGTCAGTCTAAATTTTATCTTAATGCACTATTATAGTTATTAACCATGATCCTCTGGGAGTCTCTGAGCTTGTTTGTAGGTTCATCTGGATTGTTGCTGTGGATCTACCAGCTGACGTGGGACGACCTGACTCCAGCTGCTGTGGCTTTAACAGTTCTCCAATTTTTCTTCACTCTCTCTCTCTCTCTCTCTCTCTCTCTCACCCCAACACAGTCGAGGCAGATGTCTGTCTAACATGAGTCTGGTTCTGTCCGAGGTTTCTGCCCGTTAAAGGGAAGTTTTTCCTTGCTACTGTAACTTTGCTAAAAGCTGCTGCAAAGTGCTGAACTCATGGTGGATCAAGATGAGATAACACTCCTTATCCTGTCTTGATGTTGGGTCTCTGTTAATAAAATAACTAAATACTCTAACATTAACAGGTATCAACCTGCTAATGTTTTGTAAAGTGTCTTGAGATAACGTTTGTTATGATTTGGTGCTATATAAATAAAGATTGATTGATTGATAATGAAAACTTTGAGACAATAGAGTCAAAACTATAAGATAAAAAAGTCAAGACAATTAAATTGAAATTATGAGAAAAAAGCCATTATTCTTTGTTTTTGCAGTTTCTCCAAGAGGAGAGAGACTGAGCAGGGCTCCTCTTTTGGTTTTTTTTTTAGAACCTCGTTATCCCACATAAAAACTAAAGCTAAAGAGCCTCTCCAACACTCTTAATGTATGCATCAAGTATTCTGTCTGGTGTGGTGATAATAAACAGTCCTTGCATATATAGAGTGTGTGTTCTCCCCCCACAGGCCTCACAGGCATCACCATCTGATTTGTAGGACAAGCAATCCAGCACTGAGGTAGATTCCTATGGGGAAAGTGATGAGATGCTGAGTGTTAATGTGGTGGCTGCGGGGTTTAAAAGAGTTCGGGGGGGGTGAATCTGAAGAGATCAACTTGTGTCAGGGCTGGAGGGACCCCTGCGCTCCCTGGAGGAGGCTGACAGTTTGACTTGAACTGAACCCTATCCATAACTGGCTGATTTTCTTAGAAAAATCTCCTACTGCCTCTCAAATTAAGTTTAAGGGATTTTTTTTTTTTCCAATGTGACTTCTGCATGACCCCCACGAATTTGCATATTACATAGCTCAGAACTGAATATTAAGCGCTCGAGCGAATTACTGTCTCTCAGTTGATATTCCCTATGCAGCTTGAGGTAGCGAGCAAACGGGCGGGCGGGCATTTAAAACCCCTTTTGAAGATAATGTGATTTTTTCATTTTCCAGATAAGGACGTGTCATGGAACTTTTCATTATTTTGGACACTAAGCATTTTTTCTCTTCTCCTCCCTAGCTTACCAAGAGGAACAAAAATTAATCCAGCATTATATTATTGCTGGTTCAGATGAGGAAAAGGAGGGCGGGGGTGGGTGGGAGTGTGTGTGTGTGGGGGTGTTCTGCGCTGTGATTGCTGTCTGATCGTCTTCGGGGATCTGCTCCCATTCTGACGATGCTCTTCAGACGTCTAAAGCTCTCAGGCTTGTAGCGCTGAGATGACGCGCTTTCACACCAGTACAGTATTCTCCGTAATAAGCCGTGTGTGAATTATCCACGTCTCATAATACGTTCTGCCATGACTTGACGATTTCCTGTGATCTCAGCGTTTCGGGGGGGAAGTGATTTTCGAGAGGCATTGTTCATATTTCAGAGATATTGCTTTCCTCACAGCTCAGATGCAGACCACATGTTTGTTTGAAAGCTCAACCTTTACCTTTCAGTGCAAAGCCTCGGCTCCAAAAAAAAACGCATTGCTGTGGAATTGGGTATCTGGTTTCAGATGATTGCTCCAGCCCATGCATATGCATTATATAAACATGAAAAGGCCTCGATAGCTCTAAGGGAAACTATGATCTCTCAGCACATTCTAATTAAAGATTCCTCCCTCAACTCCAGCCAAAAACGACAGCACCCCACTTCCTGACAATCTATTTTTCAATTTGCTCTGTTGCTGCTTTTCTGTTTGTTTTTTCCCCCCATATCATCTCTTAAACACTATCTGTCAATAGTCCATAACTAAAAAAGGATTCTGAAATATTTTTTCTATCTGCCTCCATACCCGGGTATTTTCTCCAAGGTGATAATCAGTGAAAGGTGCAGGATTTCCTTTAGCCTGAGGGTAAAGTGCTGCTGGACACAGTGTGGAAGGATACACAATCCCTGAAAGTAAACATCAATTGTTAGTCAGTGGATAGAAAAACTGAAATACATCCAAAATATCACAAAGCTTGATTGGTGCCAGTGTCTGGCATTTACTTAGAGCTGTGATTGGCTGAAAAAAGAAAAATGCACAGCCTCTAGAAGTCAGTGTCAAAAGTCCTATTCATATTGGATAAATTTCACCTCTGACCTCTGGTAATTTATAATAATTATGGGGGAAGTCTGAGTTTTTAATTTCATTCAAATCAACTGTGTCTGTAATTTTTTAAGTAAAAATTCTAGGGCAAATCAGCAGGGGCGGATCTAGAAAAAGTATTTATGGGGGGCAAGAAAGGGGCAGTTAAATGTTAAGTGGTGGCAATATGGCAGGTCTATGTGCTGGATTAATTTAATATAAGTAACAACATTCTGAAAACCCAAAAAGAGGACCCTCTACTAAAAACAACAAATAGCTTCATAACCCAAACATTTATTCAAAACACTTCCTTTCTATTTGAAGTGAAAAATTTGTATAGTGGCAACATAAATAATGTATCGGAGCCACTTTCTGCCTGTTAAAAATATCAAAATGAAAAACTGACTTTGTTGAGATTACTCTTTTTTTCTTTTTTTTGCATGTATAAAGTCAACATTTTGAGATAAAAAGGCAAAATTTCAACTTTGTCCCATGATTTTGACTTTTTCCATCTCAAAATTTTCACTTTTAAACTTAGGTTTTGATTTTTTTTAAGCTCAAAATTCAACTTATTCCTCATTAATATTAACCTGATTCATTTCTGGAATCCCGCAGATCATTGCTAAGATCCAATCACAACCGATTACACCTGGCAGAGATGTTGTCAACCCAATCAGAGAAGAGAAGCGGGAGCTGCAGATGTGACGTCAGCAGGAAGCGTCTGAATGTTTGAAAACAATGGCGCCGTGTGAGTTGGGCACCGTGGGCGCGGGGATATCTGCAGTTTTATCAGAAATAGACTCAATTTCTTCAGTAAAAGAAGAATAGAGAACTTCACTTACAGCTTTTCTTGTGGGAAACAATGTTTTGAGTGAAAAATCTCTGTAGCGGATATACGAACTGGGATGCCAAGTTAAACATCCCCTTCGCCGTGGCATGGCTTAATGTGGATTGGTCTGTGATGAGCACGTCAGGCAGAACGGTCGTCCAATCACCAACTGCTGTATTTTCTGTAAGGTCACGCCCCTTGAAAGCACTCTCTAGCGCCCCAAACCAGATGGACTATTGAAATATTTCCATGGTGGATAAATGAAATGTTTGAATGTTTATGGATATCACAATTATTTTATTCCAGCATTAAATGTATCATTTTGATCACACAGCTTAAACATACTGGCAGATTAACTATTATAGAAAAAAAGTTTTTAGTCGATCAGCAATTTACTGATATTTTAAACTTAATTTTAAGTGTTGATCATATTATCAAAGTATTGATCAATACTGATACCAAGGTTACAATCGATGTATTAGATCAACCCCCTCACCACTAGATCAAAGGCATTTTTTAATAAATATATAAAGAGCTGTTTTTCACTAAATAGCATTTATTTCTCCCAAAAGATCGAAAGAACATTGACTTCAAAATGGTGATGCAATGAATGAATTCCACATCCTCTTCTTTTCCCTTTGTTGAAGTGTCCAAGGCGGATGATTGTTTCTAATTTTTTGTTCTTCATGGTGATGTAGCACAGATTTTACACCAGTTGCCCTTCCTGTTGCAACCCTTCCCATATATCTGGGCTTGGGGCCGACACAAGTGAAACCACTGGCATGTGACCTCCTGGTGACTGGGACTACCAAGAAGCAATTTGAGGTTCAGTGTCTTGAGAAAATGATAACACCCAAGGTCTCACTTGCTGGTTTTCCTATTCAGACAGAGAATGATTTGGCGATCAGAGTTTTACAATGTCTAACAGTCTTCTATGTTGTCATTGTTAGCCTCTGTGATCTTTGCTCCTTTTTTTCCCCTTAACAAAATACACACTCTCAAACTCATCCCGCATGGTCCTGGAGATCACTAGTTATCTCACAGATCCTCTAAATATTTAGACAGCACCGGGTCAGGAATCGCTGTATTGCGAGTTAATACCTAACAAATGTGGGTTGTAGTTTTGTCATGCAGGGCACTTGTGTAGATGTCCTGGTGAGCTGAGATCAATGTGATTGTTGGAGTCCTGTCCAAACAGTGGGATAAGAGGCAAACACTGACCTCTCACAGACTGATCATTCCAACCACATGGAGCTTGTTTGTACAGACCTGCTGTGGCTACAACCCAGGAATGCATGTCCGATTCCTCTTTTCTGCATCTTTATGGACCCCTGTGTGTAAACAGTGATCGGGAGCAGATTACAAAGAGCTTGACCTTGTAGACATCGACTTGTGTGCCACAAGAAAGCCGTGGTGGCATATTGATAAATATGAGATCATAACCACTGAGTGATGACGGACAGTCTCAGCACCATCAGATGATCTCTGTGCTCGTTTGTTTTAGTCTGGAGGCTGCTGAGGCGTAACACCAGGCATAGGCTGTTTTCCAAACTGCCTACTACCAACTGCTTTCACATGTAGTATGTAGTATGACTGTTTTGTTGGACCTGTTTAGTCGTATACTACTCCAGATTTCTGTTTCAGGAAGTGGAGCTGATGGATTTTTTTCTTATCATAAATAAACCATGAGTACATTTGGCATGTCAGTCATTAATTCACCATATCAATCAGTGGGGAAGTTACAGGAACAATAAAAGTAGATAAGTTAAATTAGATGTCAATGAGATACATTGAAAAATAAATGAATGAAATTAAGCATGAGAAGGGAATAGTAGTTGTACATTTTTTTGAGAATTTTTTTTTGGTATTTTCATTATTTTTAGTGGTTCAAGGAACATTTCTTTATTCATTTAGAAAAAATAACAAATGCAGGGAGAGATTAGAGTCCCAATTTTATAGAATTTGCAAAGGTATAGAAGTTTATTACTGCAAAATCGCCATATTGGATTTTTTTTATCTTGCACCAAAAGTTATCTTGTGTTGAAAATAAATCTGAAACGCTTTTGACTGAAAACAAGTAATTATTGCAGGAAAATAGATAAAACCAAATATTTGAGTGAATGTCCACCTTGGGCTTCTGTAGAGAAATTTATTCACCTCTGTCAAAAAGAAACAGACATAAACTTGATGGAAAAAAATGAATACTTTTAAAAGGTTTAAATGGCCCTAATTACAAAGAAACAAACAATTACATGATCATTTGATATAATAGCTGTTAACTGTTTGTATTCTCCACCACCTTTCACCCATGTTATAAGCTAAAGGTGCAGGACAAGAGTTCCTTGGCAACGAAACTCTAGAAGAGCCATCAAGGAATCTTCATGGGAAAGCAGCACAGGTCAGGGGTGATAACTTACCTTGAAATGACTAAATAGAGACCTTCTGTTACCAAGGTACCAGGGTCTTACACTTTATCCTCTTGGAATGTCTATTTATTATGAATACAGTGCACTTAAAAACAGGTGATAATGCTGGAAATTGAAGGATTTAGATATGTGCATGATGTACGGCACACTTTTCGATATGTCATTAATTCACTTGTTTAACTTTATCCCATTACATGTGAGAAATATGCTTCAGCTGATAGTGGATTCCCCACTTTTCCAGGGGCCAGCTTTCTCCTCAGGGGCAGCCAAAGTTTCATCTTATCTTTCCCAGAACTCAGGTCAGTAATCTTTCTCAATTTGTTGTGGATCACAGAGGTTAGTCTCCAGGTCTCTGTGGTAGCCGGTGGTAAAGAGAATCTGTCGGCTTCCAGTCTCCGTGTTTGCGTACGTATCTGTCACATGATATGGGTGAACAATCCTTCAAACCCAGTCGCCTAAGGACATAACATGTGGTAGACAAGAGTGTCCCATATAATAATATACATGTTTCACTTTCAGTTTCTTAACATGTTACTTTTGAAGAGATACACATGGCTGTTGAAATAATTTTGAACATGATATTTTGCCTTAAAGGGACTGTGAGGACTCTCTAAGTGATCTGGAAAAAGTCTCATATCTAGATATATGCCTGATCAAGATCCCTAATTATAACTGAGGTTATTCCTAAATGCTTATTCCTAGCTTACTGGTCCTAGTGACTAGATTGATTTACAGCACGCTGAAGTCTCTATGGCAAAACCATGACTGCTGACAAAGTTTAGCAGTGAGCAGGTAGTGTGTGTTTTTCTCTGCTGAAACCATTTCTGTGATTTATTTAGTTGTAATTGTGGAAACAGGAGCTGAACTGTCTGACAGAAAAGGGACAAAAGAGTAGAAAGCTAAATGGGAGAGTGATAGACCATGGGCTAAAGGCTAAAACATGAGCTTGAGGCTTAAACAAGGTCAAGACAGTAAAACAGGAGTTTAAGAGAGGAAACATAGGCTCAAGGCTTAAACAGGAGCTACAGATTAAAACATGAGCTAAAACATGGGCTCAAGGCTAAAACATGAGCTAAAGGCTAAGGCAGGAGCTAGAAGCTTAACATAAGCTAAAGGCTAAAACATGAGCTAGAGGCTTAAACAACGACAGGGTGGTAAAACAGGATTTTAAGGCTAAAACATGGGCTCAAGACTAAAACACAAGCTAGAAGCTAAACATGAGCTAGAGGCTTAAACATGGGCAAGATGGTAAAACGGGAGCTTCAGGCTAAAACATGGGCTCAAGGCTGAAACACAACCTGAAGGCTTTAACACAAGCTAATGGCTAAAACATGAGCGAAAGGCTAAAAAACAAGCTAGAGGCTTAAAAATGGGCAAGAAAGTAAAACAGGGCCTTATGGCTTAAACACTAGCTCAAGGCTAAATCATGAGCTAAAGGTTACAACAGGCCTGGAGGTAAAACATGAGCTAGAGGCTCAAATAAGGGGGCCTTCTGACAAGAAGGTCAGACAGGAGCTTAAGGCTAAAACATGGGCTCAAGGCTGAAACACAACCTGAAGGCTAAAACAGGAATCAAAGGCCAAAACAAAGGCATGGGGCCAAAACTGGTGCTAAATGCTAAAACAGGGGCTAAAGGCTAAAGCACGAGCTAGAGACAAAAGCACAAGCTTAAGGCTAAAACAGGGGCTAAATATTGAAATATGTGCTAAAGGGTAAAACAGGGCCTAAATGATAAACATGATCTGAATGGTGGAGTGATAGAGCATGGGCTAAAGGCTGAAACATGAGCTAGAGGCTAAAACAAGGGCAAGATGATAAAACAGGAGCTTCTAGCTAAAACATAGGCTCATGGCTGCAACACAACCTGAAGGCTTAAACACTAGCTAAAGGCTACAACATGAGCCAAAGGCTAAAACATGATCCAAAGGCTAAAACATGATCCAAAGGCTAAAACATGAGCTAGAGCCTTATACAAGGGCAAGATTGCAAAACAAGAGCTTCAGGCTAAAACATGGTCTCAAGGCTGAAACACAAACTGAAGGCTTAAACAGGAATCAAAGGCTAAAACACAGGCTTGGGACAAAACAGGTCCTAAAAGCAAAAATAGGGGCTAAAGGCTAAAGCACAAGCAAGAGACTAAAGCACAAGCTCAAGGCTCAACCAGGGACTAAATGCTGAAATGTATGCTAACGACTAAAACAGGGGTTAAGCTGTTTGTGATAATACTCATTCCAGCCCACATGCAGCAGTTATACTGTAGTGACTTGTTCAAACCTGAGACTATCAATAAAGTAAAGAGCCAGGTTATGTTTGCTCTGCTTGGTAGATGAGCACTGGTAGGACAGAGCCAGAATTCACTAACGTTACATGGTACCAATTCAGAGTGATGGGCTTTCCCCCAACACTTTTCAAACAAATACATCACACCATTTTGCACGAGTCCTTTGGCCAAAGGGAGTCACTGCAATCCACAAAGGAGACAGGCAGATTGATTTTTGAAAATATATATTTGGTACATACTTGACCGTCTTACTTGTGTGTTAGACTCGGAGTTGTGAATTGCTGTGATCACATGTGAGTTAAGGTCACCTATTGTTTTCCTGTTAGCAGTGACAATCAGCAGACAGGTCCCACCATTAAAAGACCTTTGCCGTCCTTTGGGGTCTGTCTGTCTTAACGGGATCAATAATCCAATCTCAGTCTCTTGGTGGAGGAAGACTTCATGCGGGTGTGTGTGTGTGTGTGTATGTGTGTGTATATATGTGTGTGTAATCCTATACCCCAGAAAGAGGCCTCCAATAGAGAGAAATGCTCCTGTCTGACCTCCAACATGCATCATTTTCTTCCTCCCCTTCATCTCGGCTTTGTCACTTTGGCATACATGTCTCTATTTGGCTCTACTGATCTTTTTTCCTCGTCCTCCTCCAAACAATCCTTTCATCTTTTCACCTGTCTTCATGCATCACTGTACACATCTGTCTATCACTCAGTCACAGTCAGTCCTAAATTGGTTTGCTCTCCAGAAAAGTCTTTCTCCGCATTCAGCGTTGATTACTGTCAGTGTTTCTGTCATCTTTAGTGTATGTCACTGTGATCGATGGAGTGTGTGTTTTCCTGTTTGTGTGTGTGTGTGTGTGAGACATCAGTGGAGCCACCTTTCTGGTTTTTAGATGCTGGATATCAGAGGGTCAGAGCCGCTTTTGACTGATCAATGACTACAGAGCCTTGCTGTCTATTCCTTTATAACCCTGGGACGGAGCACACACACACACACACACACACATACACACACACACTTTGTATCAGTGGCAGATAAATCGAAGCTCAGCGATCAGACGCTTAACAAGGAGGGAAAGAATGGAAATGACAGGTCACCTTTGCTAAATCTGCAAACCTCTGGGACTTGTGAGGTTGTGCAAGGGTGAACGGTCACCACTGGTTTCCTCACTGAGATCAAAAGTCTAACGAGCCTCATGTGCACTTCGGAATTACAATATAGCTGCTGCTCTTGGCGTTCAATTTCATCTCCAGCGTGGAGTCGGAGACCGGATTAAATAACACCTGCCTCCAGAGTAAATGCCCATCTTCTTCATTTGCACAGAGTAAATGACAATGTAATTCATGCACCTCATCTAAAGCAGAGGTCACCAGTCGTGAGGAGGAGAATGGATGGGTCAACGTACAATACCCCTCCAAACTACAGGGACTGGGTTTAGTTTGTGTGTGTGTGCACATCAGAGTGTGTATAAGACTGAAAAACCTTTTAATTAATAGACTCATTACCTTCCAATCTCCCCGTGCCCTTTCCTTTGTGTTGTCTCAGCCTCCAGAGAGAGGCTTAGTGATTCTCGTCTGCAGTGAGTGATCGCAATCCCTGGAAACTAGACCCTGAAGTGACCCTATCTTCACCAGCTGCAGCACAAAGCCCGCGCGTGGTGACGAGGAACAATTGTAGGAGTTTGAAGGCCACGAGGGAAAAGACTCAGGGGTTGTAAATGAAAGAAGATGGGTAAACTATGATCGAGCCTCAAATAGAATTAATTAGAAATCAAGCGCACGGAGAAGGATGGAGGATGAAACTTTACAAAAAAGAAGAAAAAGCTAGCAATTTAAGTGATAATTTGACCTTTCATTCTTGAAATGAGACATTTTCCTGGACTTCTCATGCAATGTTGTCTCATATTAAGTCTAATTAGATGTTTTCCTCCAAAAGCAAGACATGAACATAAAGTTAGATTTCACTTTTTGCAGTGTAGAGGTGGTTGATAAGACTGGGAATATGATCCTATGTCCTTGTTAGAGCCAAGTAGGTAGGAAAGTGTAATTTAAAAGAAACATTATAAAACTTGATTTGAGAAGGAGAAAAAAAATCAATTCACATAACTATTGAGATTTTTTTTTTCATGATGCAAATGCTTCGTTTTACTCTTCAAAGCAGGCTTTTGAAAAGAGAGTGTAAACAGAAGGCTCAAAAATATAAAGTAAAATATGAAAAAGTCTGTTGATATCATCATAATACAACTTTTTCGCTGGTTTTAAAAAAGTGAATGGAAAATCACGAAAATTTACAATATTGGAGAATCCCAATTGAAGTCAAATCTGAACCCAAAAAATTGTAAAAGCATTGAATTTGAAGAAAAGCATATTGTTCCAGCCTTAAAACCTGAAATGTAATAACTGGTTGATAATGTAACTTAAGTGTTGAGCCCTAAAAGCTTCTTAGCACTTGTTAACTTGCTCAGCACTTTTGATACTTTGTCAACCAGTTATTGCATTTTTGGTTTTATCACATTTCTTTATTATTACATTTCAAGTTGTTTTTACTTTTCTAGTCAAAGCTACATATTAGCCTTCAACTTCCTAGTGTCCATATTTAAAAAAGGCTTAGATTCTCACATATCGTAAACAAAGTTACACAGATATCTGTCATAAATATGTTCAAATTTTCAAGCTGCTGAACATATGTACGTCATATAAATCCCCTTGTATACCGGTCACCTGCCTAAAGCAGTCTGTTTTAAACATAGTACAGGATATTCTAAAGACTTGCTGAAACAATGAAGTCATAGTATAGGGGCCTACTTGCCAGTTCATGACATGTTGATGGCAAGGGCCTCAAACACCAAGGTCTACCTATTGCCCTGCTCTTTACAGACCTTCAGAGGACTAGCTTGTAAAGTAGGGAGCCTTACGCCTAGTTCACACAGGATGCGCCTAGCGCAGCGCCACACACATGGCACTTGGCTGTTTACACATGAAGCGTTTTCTGCTGAGCTCTGACGCGCTGATCAGACGTCGACTCAGCTCAGCAGTGATCGGACGTGTCCGTCAGCGCTCAGTTTTTCAAACTGTGGAGAGCCCTTGCCCCTCTCACCTCCCTTCCCTCTACTTTATCTCAATTACATCAAGTGAATCTCTGCTCTCCCTCTCATCAACCTCCGTGTGTGTGTGTGTGTGTGTGTGTGTGTGTGTGTGTGTGTGACTGTTCATCGGGTAAAAACAAACCGACAAGCAACACCGTAAATCCTTTTTTAAAAAAAACTAATTTATTGAAATGTATTTTATTTTGAAAATTGACCGGATTTTCATGTTCCTGACTTCCTGTCTGGTCCGATCTGCTCTGTCCAAACTTTACAACTAGCGCTTGCGGCGCGTGCAGCTTGTGGAAAAAATAGAGAGATGCGGAGGCGCTCCAGAGTGCGAGCCGTTCTGCTCTGTGAACAGTTACATTGGTTAACACAGGTGCCGATCCGAAACTGCTGTGCACAGCGCATCCTGTGTGAACCCTGCGTTAAAGAGACAGTGGCTCAAACAAAGCATTTCAAACACAGGCTGAAATAAAGGTTCCCTAAACACCCTAACCACCAAATCTGGATTTTACGGAGCTCCCATCCATGTTAAGTTACTGCAAGGGTACTAGAACGACAGTATGAGCCCTACACTGCAAAAACTGAAATCTAAGCAAGTCATTGTCTTATTTTTAGTAAAAAAATGTTTTATTATTCTTGATATGAGCTATGTTCAACTGCTAAGTCCAGGAAAATGTCTTATTTCAAGTTATTGAAAGACAAAAATGAGGTCTGAATTGCTTGTAACAAGTAAAAAAAAAAAAATCTGCCAATGCCATAAGAAAGAAGTTTCTTGTATTAAGTCATCATTCTAATTTTCAACAAACTTTTATGAGTGAATTTTTCTTATCCCACAAGCAACTCAGATTTCAATTTTGTCCAAAAATAACTTGAAGTAAGACATTTTATGAATGGTCTGGTGAATGTGGCTCGAATCAATAATAATGAGACATGTTTTTTTACTACAAATGAGACATTATGACTTGCTTGGATTTCAGTTTTTACTGTTTAACAGTAAGATAAAAAAAAAAAAAGAAAAAAAAAAAAGAAAAAACCCCAAATACCTTCTTTAAATTGTGCTTGGGTTTTACTCGTAATCCAAACTGGTTTTGCCTTCGATGAGTGAATGTCGTTAGTCAGCACTGATTGGCTAACATAGCATCCTTTGCCATCCCTGAATGAAAGGTAATGTGTCATCAAAAGCACAAAAATATTACTTCAAATAAAAAAACTTGGATCATGATTAATAAAGAAGATTCAAGTTCAACTAATATTCATTAATAAGCCTCAAAAATGTTAATGAACCTTTGAAGGAGCAGACATCTGTTTTCAAACCTGATAATAAGAAAGTGTTTAGCTGCCTGTCCAGGTATAAACATCACAAAACAGGAGCAGAACAGTGAATACAGATTGGGTGTTTAATTCTGAAATGATAGAGATGGAATCTTAGGTTTACTTCTTGTGCTCTGTGTTAAAGTACAACTAAGTAACTACGAAATAGATGGGAATGAGAAGCAAACAGGGAAAAAAAAGAGAGGTCAGTGACGGATAAGTCAAGTTGAAAATATTAAATAAGTGGAAAGCTTTGGTGGGGCAGATAAGGCAGACGATGCAGGAATATTCAGACCTCCTGCATATTAAATTTTGTCTCTAGGTAGATGTTAAACCTTCATTACCAAACCATTGGCATTGGTCTGAAGGAGACACTTAGATATGCACACCTCTTAACTTTCATAAATTAGTCACCGAGGGAAAAGTCAGAGGGGTTTAATGTTCACAAACCGACCGACACTGACCGAGAAAGATGTTTGACTAAGATATAATTCCTAATACCTCTGTGAACTCTTCCTGCCCTTGTGATCTACATACACAACAACAAACTTCTTTTGGTTACTTTCATTCGATTCTTATATTCACTACGCTAGCAAATGACTGCAGACCAGAATTTTGAAAATATCAAGGGACAAATTTGAAAGAGTCATGCGCTTTTTATCCATTTTGGGTTTTCAGCAAGCTGTTTGACAGCTGACACTGCACAAATCTCCCAGACAATCTCACGCTGTGACTCACTTTCACTCATGAATAATAGCAGGTATTCTTCCCAGAAAACTGATTCTCAGCTGATTCAAAGATGGAACAAAAAAAAAAAAGTTGGCTTGATTTAAAGAATGAGATAAAAATCCCACATGGAACGGACCCAACTCATCTGCAGAGTCAGATGATTGAGTGGATTTTTCCGCTTCACTCTGCATCTTGAGTGAACCCATGGGTATCAAGTAATGGTATACTTTAGACAACACCAGGGAAAACAAGTATAAAAAAACACCACTCCTTGACCTGCTTCTGAAGTCCTTGAATGTATGCCAAGGACAGAATTAACAAGCTGTCTGTTTGGAGTATTAAATCCAGAATCAAACATTTCCCTCTGATAACTTCATAGTCAGTATAAAAAACGAATCCTGACCAGGGTTGCCAGATTTGACCAATAGTTTCCAGCCCAAACAACAAAAAATCCACCCACCTCACTAAAAACGAGCCCAAATCTCAACCTCTCGAGAAACTAATGTAAAAAAAAAAAACAATAGTTCTGCTCAAGACTTGGCACTTGGACACACAACAAGACCTATGCAATTTTGTGGTTCCCTTTTACTCTCGACCTTGGGGTCCTGACCCCAATGGGGGCCGCGAGATGATTTTCAGGGGTCGCCGAATCATTTGACAAAATTGAATAAATATTGAATTAAAAAAATTCAGGCAGGGTTGTTTGAGTTGTTTTCTGTCTCTCTGGAAGTTTAATGCGCACACACAAAGCTGATGGCAACGTTAGCATTGTCACTGAAAACTCTGGCTTGCCATATACAAGGCAAAAGTGGAAACAACATTTCAGAAAAATGTCACTTTGGAGGGCGTTTTCAAAAGTTTGCTTTAGGTCGGCTGAAACACCATTTTTGTATAAACGGGAGGCTGAAACGCAAAAATACTTTTGGGTTTCACCTTAAAAACATCTTCATGTAAACTGCCTCTAAGAGATTTTTTGTTTTTTTTTGGTGGATCTCTCCCCCTTTCACTAGCCCCCTGTTCACCTAATGAGGTTTGCCCCTTCCCTCTTTAGTGTGAGTGGTGTGTTCCAAACCACCTTGGTAAAACTTTTTTAAAAAATAAAGCATGTAATGTTGAAATGGGAACCACGTCTCCAACCTCTTTGAATATAACAAACCTGTGTGTCTTAAGATGGAGCCATGTCATTGCGTCTCTGTAGAACATCAGTACATCAGTACATATGTAGCTGTTTCAGTGTTTCCCTTAGGTTTAAAGCCTTCAGGGTGGTGGCTGTGGTTGCTTGGGGCTGGGTGTTGCTATCTTCATATAGACGGCCTTGTGAGTGCTTAAAAAAGCAGAGACTTATTTCTGAGTTTCATGTGGTTTTCTCAGCTCTCTGTCCGCTATAAGGAATGTACTCGTTAGTGATTGTATGTGTGTGTGCCCACATGCGTTAAGGTGTCTGAGTGCATCGAGGCGGAACTCTGCCATGCACAATACAAAGAGCAGAGGAGAGTTGTGAACACAAGGCAGAAATGGTTCTGTCATGTAAATAAGATAAAAAACATATAGCTTTTTAGTCTGTTAGATAAAAGAACAAGGTATAGACCTGATCTATGAGAGATGGAATGAATTGCTGCTTTAGTTTTGCCAACATTTCAAGTTTGGTTAAGGAAACCCTAACAAAACAAAGCAACTAACAACCCACTCGGTTGACAGTGCTTCACTCTGGCCCAGCAAAGAGTTGGTGTGTACTTAACTGAGGTGGGTAGAGAAGCCAAAAATTGTACTCATGTAAGAGTACTGTTACTTTAGAATGATATGACTCAAATAAAAGTCAAAAGTAGTCCTCCAAATTATTACTTGAGTAAGTAAAATTAAGTGTTCAGTGAAAAAACTACTTTAGTACTGAGTAACTGGTGAGTAACTTCTGATATGTTATTTCTTTTTAATGAGAGCTACATTTATAGATATTGCCAAACAATGTCACTTAGACTGAAATAACAGTAAATCAAATATTGCTAAAATAACTAAAATGAAGACAAATTCAACCACAAGAAAATCGTCTTATTGGTAAAAATGTGTTTTTGTACATGTTCTTCATCAAAGTATCACTATTAGGCTTCGGTCAGCGTTGTTTCTGCCATTTTCCATGTAAATCAGTCACTTCAGTGTTGGGACATGCAGATTTTGTGTGGTCATGTGACTGCCTGGCTGTCTTTGATCGTTGAAATGGAGTCAAACGTTGTGAGTGATCATGCTGAATTGGTGAAACGGTCATGTGGCAGCACTCAAGGCAGAAGTTCCTCAGACAAACCAAAACAAAAAGGTCGTGCAAGCAGTAATAGATAAAAGAAAAAGTAGCGTGTAGAGTGTCACTCGATGTAAAGGAGTAAAAGTCGCATTTCTTCTTTGCAAAAATCCTCAAGTAAAAGTAAAAGTGTGTCGTATTTAAAATACTCTGACAATTACAAGTTGTCTAAAAAGTCGTCGTGTTTCGTTTGTGTAAAATCAAAGCACCTGTTCTGAGTCAGGCACTGGTCTGGAAGTAGCACTCGCACCAGCTTTGCCGTAAAGGGGAAACAGAATTTCTGTTTTTGCTCTTCCTCATAGGCGTCATATTTTTTAGACTCAAGTTTTCTTCTTGAATCCAACAGCTCTGCCCTTATATCAGTGTTACAAAAAAACCTTTTGCGCAAAAGAATGATGTGGTTCCACTGTCTTCACAATGAATAAATAGATAAATGTTTTTTTTTTTCTTTTAAACCTCTGATGCATGAATTATGAAAATCAGTGTCAGGATTTTTCCCTTAAGTGTTTTTAATTGTCTTAAAGCATGAAAGAAGTTTTCCTTTTTTTTCAAACATTAGTAACTGACCATTCAACATAAAACAGTGTGAACTTAATGTAAATATGACTTGTTTTTTACGTTTTACTTCTATTCTTCTTCTTCTTCTTTTTTTTGGTATTTCATGAATAATCTTTTTTTTTTAATGCTTTGCGAAACATTTTAACTCAATAATTTATAGTTATTACGCTGTTTTACCCTCAAATGTCTGTCTATAAGTTTTAAAAAATATTTATATATATTTGTAAAAAGAATTGAAAACATTTTTTCAGGCCCTAAGAAGAATAAAAATATCCTGACACAGGTTAATATGAATTTCCACCACATGAACCATTGAATTTATTAGTTATTTGCAAAATTCCCCCAATGGGTTTGGTTTGAAATTGTATTGTTCACATCTCACTCAAAAAATTCATGGAATTTTAGGAGCTTTGTTCATGTGTTAGAAAAGTCATGATGATTATTTAACTTACTTTGTTGACATACCAGTGAAGTTTACCTACTCCTCCAGCTTGATTGCACCATACACATTTCCTTTTGACTCCTCAGATGTAAACAAATAGCATGTCTGTTGATTTCATTCCTGATGTTACATGAAAACAAACAAAGCTAGCACACAACGCCATGCCCTGTTTTCAGTTTTGGTGTAAACACAGTTTTTCATGGAGCATCATGTTGAGACTTTAGTGTGTTCCTGGCATCTGGGGAAATTCCTAATTATGTTTCATGTCAGTCATGGTACAAAATATTTTGTTTGGACTAAATATCACATCCTTAGAGTGAGTTCCCCTGGAAATTTTAATAAGTAGACACATCAACACAAACACAGAAAGAGCTGAGCTGTTCAAAGCTCAACACTTTCCAAACAAGGTAAGTGACAACAACCAAACAGCTTCACAGGGATGTGTGTGCTGTAAGTGTGTACATATGTAGATTTGTGCAAATTTTATGACGGTTTATAAATCATACATTATGCATATTAAGTTTTTATTCTGCAAACATCGACTCTCCCTGGTCTGAACAACCACAGCAGAGTGTTTCATTAGCGCTCTGCTAGTTGACCATCTCTCCATGTTTGTTTTGCTCACTTTATCACCCCGCACCAATTTAGCTTTCATCAGCGTGCTCTTTCTCTTCCTGGTTTTAATCAGACCCTGATGATTTTCGATTACCAGTCCCTGCAACCTCTCATAAAGTTCGTGTATAGTGGGGTGGTAGGGATTCAAATGGAGCTGTACTTTTCATGTTTTCTTGCAGTATGGTACAAGAGTCAGACAATGTTTTTTTGTTTTTTTGGTGATCACAAATTCCTGATACACCAAAATATTTTTTGCATGCATCACTTATTTTCTAAGCATAAATCAATGTGATTTTGTTTCTTCATCTTATTGAGTGATGGTACTTTAAGTGAGTCTGTGCTGTTAGTGATGGGAGTGATGGAACTTAAAACCTCAAAAAAATCTGCCAATGGGATAAGATGAATTCGCCTGGGAAGTTTCTTGAAATTAGAAAAATGTCTTAAAACAAGAATCTTTTATCTCATCCCATTGGCAGAATTTTTTTTTACTTGTTACAAGCAATTGATGCCTCATTTTTGTTTTTAAAAAACTTGAAATGAGACATTTTTATGACCTTGTCTGGTAAATGTGTCTCAAATCAAGAATAGTAAGACAAATTTGACTAAAAATAAGACATAATGACACATAAACAACACAAATTCTACACATAATGCTGTATTACTAAGCAAACTTTATTTTTTTTTAAATTCTTTTCATAACTTTTTATGTAGGTGAAATTATTGTGACTCACTGTGTTTGATTTTTATGCTGTCATATAATGTAATGATGTTATGTTTCTAGCTGTATTTTGTATTCTTTTCATTTGTATGAACTCCGCTCTGACCTGCCAAGGATAAAAATGAGCCTTATGGCTAACTCTCACATATTTACAAGGATTCTGTGCTAAAAATGTCCATAAATATGCTGTCCCCTTAAATAAATGAATAGATAGACAAATAAATAAATGAATATTATACATTTTGATATGAACATGTACTGCAGCTGCTGCTTAAGCTCACGTGAAACAGCTTCCCCTGTGTGCTGTGATGCTCCATCATTTGCACATCTGGTTTTCTTGAGTAATTACAGAGAACAACAAAATTACTGGGGCATTAAGTCTTTCAACTCAGTGGAATATAAATTAATATGAATAACAGGATTCCTATTCACCACCTTACTCGTTTCTGTTTGATTAAAATCCTGTCCAGGGACGTATTTTATTTTCAAGATATAACATTGCTCCAAGCTATCAGTAATTACTGAATGTGTAAAGAGATGCTATTTCCAGTATTAAAAACATTGTATAAAGGATTAATTAAATGAGGGTAGTTTTCCCTCTTTTATAAACAGAACCAGCCTCATGGTTAAGGAAATCCATCACTCCGGTCTTTGCTTCATTACCACATTATACAACTTTTATTTCCCTGCGAGGTATAATGAAAGCAAGAAAACAACTGACCTTGAATGAGGTAGTGAGATACCTCCTTTAGGGCTTCATTTGTAAATGTTTGTGGTGCCACCAATGACTTGAGCAAATTGAGCAGCTTGTGTAGCCCACCCACACTTTGGCACTGCTGAGTGGCTGCAAATCCCCACAAACCAGAGCTCTAATGGAGTGATGGATAGTTCCCACCTGTCAATGTGACATTCGTAATGGTCCCATCTTTTGTAAAAAAGGAGGGAGGAGTGGGGATTAAATGACGGGTGAGGAATGGGGAAAGAGAAATGTTTCCTTACATTCCCCGTGTCTTCATCTTCGCACGAGCTGCAGGGGAGCGAAGAAGGGCCACGGCAGACATGATTCACTTTGAAGAGTGTACAAAACATGCAAATTGCAACCAACAGTGGTCTACTTCCTGCGTAAATCTTCTTTTCTTTTCCCTCCTTTCTAGACTCAGTGACATTCCATTCACATCCCTAAACACAAATCAACATTCAGCTCAGTGGTCTCACTTACCTCAAAGGGGAAACTATTAAACTAAATAAAATTTCAGTTTATTTTTCATATTACTGCACTAAACCACAGACTCTGATACATACACATAATAAAAACTAAAACTCCTGCTCTCGTTCAGAATTCCACATTTAGCGGCCCGTGCAATGTGCCGTTGTAAAAATACTTCCTAAAATGAGCCAGTGAACATTTGTACAGCTGATTTTGTTGTGGTTGTGGTTTTGACTCTGAATGAGCTTTAACTTTTTTAAATTTGTTTAAAGTCCAGCAGAAATCAAATTGCAGGTTAAAGTTGCTTTTGCAAATGTGTTTACTTTTTCTGTCTGCTTCTGCCAGCATCCAGCCCGTCAATCAAACACTAAAACAGGATTTTGTGTTTATTTCCAGAGTAGAATAGTAGCATTGTTAGATTTTTATCCCACAGATCAGTTGGTGAAACAAAGAGCTACCCTGTGCCATAAGCACCAGTCGTGTAGGGGGCGCTAGTGGATGATAACAAGAAAAAGAAAGAAAAATATGTTTAACTCCCCTGTTGTCTTTTATTTATTCTGCACTGTCTGTTCTGACTGCTTATAAAGTACAAGGTGAAAAATTGCCTATATATATGTATTAAGCAATTACTTTTTGTGATATATGGTCTGATAGACCTTATTTACATATAAGTATACCTCATCCGTGAGTAGAAAAAGCAAAAATTCTGATTTTTTCTGCATTAAATTTGTCATCATAGGTGCATAAATTGATGTAATATCACAGACTTACTGATACTATTTGTCAAAGTGATGGCAGGATATTGTTTTGATATTTAGAATTAAGATGGCAGCCATGCAGCCAATCATGTGAGGACATGAGGTCATAACCTTTTGTGAGTGCAGAGAAGGGGACACTCAGTTAGATATAACCACTTATCTTCACTCAGTGAGTGAACCAACAGACAGCAGTAAGGACGAGAGTGCTTTGCATCATGACAACATAAATATAAGTAACAACCCAAAATAAAACAGCATCTGGATCAGCACCTTAAGGTGAGTAAAGCAAATAATGGACATATTTTAGAGCAAATTTAGCTAGCCCATGGAAAAAACTGATGTTCTGCCGAACATTTTTTGATGAGATTATTTGATAAAACGCACTGGAGACACTCCTAGGGACCTGACGGTGACACCCTATAAGTACAAAAGCCCTCTTGCTATGTCTTATAGAGTTTTGGCCCAATTGGAGTGAGGCAAATAATGGGTGGATTTTAAAGCGAATTTAGCCAGCCCATGGAAAAAGCTGATGCTCTACCAAAAAAAAAATGTGACAAGATGTTACAAGAAAATATACTAGGGACACTCCCAGGGACCTGACAGAGACACCTTAGGGGTATCGAAGCCCTCGGGCTATGTCTTTTGGAGTTATGGCACAATTAGTTCAAGGCAAATGATGGGTGGATTTTAAAGGTTTTTTTTTTTTTTTTTTTTTTTTGTGGAAAAAAAAAGTTTGATCGAAATATTGAACAAAAGTAAGAATGCTTGCTTTTGCAACAGAACAACAGTGAAACCAAAACGGCTCATCATTACCCTAATTTTCAGCTCAGGAAGTTCAACCTGCCTCAGCACCTGCTCATTATCCTCTACACCTCCATCATCTAGTCCGTTCTGTGCATCTCCATCTGTTTGGTTTCCCTCTGCCTCCAAACATAACAGGCACAGACTACAACGAACTGTCAGGTCTGCAGAAAAGATTATTGGTGCCAGCCTGCCCTCCATCCAGGAGCTAACATCTCTGCAGACCCTTCACACCCTGGACACTTCCTGTTTAAACTCCTCTCCTCTGACTGCCGTTACAGAGCACTGTACGACGAGACATCAAGACACGTGAACAGTTTCTTCCCACAGGCTGTCACTCTGATTAACAGTTTTTAAAAAAAAAATTCTGTCATCCTGCTGTCAAGTCTCATGCTCATGCACATTCTTGCCCATTCTCTCTGTTGCACATTTTCATTGCACCATTTAATTTAAATGTATATATCTTTTTTCCTTTTGTACAAAGTTTCTATATTTCTAATTTGTAGTTACTTAATACATGTTTTTTATATATGTGACATTTAATTTTTATTCATACTTGTTTTTTGTACAAAGAGCACAGTTGAAACCAAAGTCAAATCCCTTGAATGCTTCTTGAAGATACTTGGCAACAAAGGTGATTCTGATTCTGATTCTGATCATTTATAATTGCCAGGTTATGCTAAAATAAAAGGCCACAAATGCTATGGATTAGGAGCCGTTCGGGAGCCGAGCCAAAAAAAAACAACTCTCTGAAAAGAGCTGAACGTCCCATCACTAGTTCGCAAAGAGTCTCAAATTCCGCCTCATTTGATCCAATATCCAAACTCAAACAAAGCTAGGTTGAGTTTGACAGCAGCAATGTTGGCTCTACTAACCATTGGCCTAAAAACCTGTTGGTTCAGAAACATTTACATCTTGTATTGTCTTTGCTAAAAGTAAGAGTAAATTCTGGAACACCTCTTTCCAGTTACCATACTCAGTGTTCATAGGCTGGAGTGTGCTTTTCTGTAACATCTTGAGCTTGTGTGAACTGCTTTATAACATCAAATAAAATCACTTGAGAGGTGAAAGCTGCTTGAAGTGTGTAAATTGAACAGCTGATGCCAGAGCTTAACATTTTAGAGTTTGATTTAACGAATAAAATAAATCTAATTCCAAGCCTGTGTAGCAGATGTTTACACACCATTTTGGGTTCTTTTGTGAAGCTCCTCTGAACTGATCTATTACCCTCTGATGAGAAGGGAAAAGACAGTTGCGTGGCAGAGATAAGGAACTAGGAAGGATCCGGAAGAAAAGGTTGCATGTCAAAGCAGTCTCTATAAATACACCCTCTCCTTTTACGTGCAGCTTGACGTGAGAGAATAATAATTTCTTGCTGCTGACTGGAGCAGGATTGGATGGAAAGCAAGTACTTTGTCCTTGCAGAGAGGTGTGTTTCTGCTTGCGTTGGCCAAACCTCCTCTGTACATTACTAAACCACCAAGAATATATTTAGTGAGGTGGGTCTTCGAGGGGTGGAGGCTTTGCATGTTTTCATACAGAGCTCAGGTTGTTTTTAGATTCTTGTGAAAGGTAAAGGATGACATCAGCTCAGAGTATTGTTAATAAAGATAACTTCATATTGTTGAAGAATTAATTTGGCAGTTGATATTTTTGTAGCCTTAGTATAGATAGGAAAATTGTCCAAGCAGTGCACAATACCAATGAAACACTCTGGAACACTGGAAAATTTTTAATGAACAACCAATGGAGTATTGTGTGATAAAAATGTATTTATCTGCATTTAAAGGCTTCTTTTACGTTGCATGATGGTTTTTTTTTCATAGTTTCCCCCCCCTTATTGTATAATCATTTTAACAAAGCCTCTCAAATAATAACTTTTTAAATAACAATTGATCTTATCACATCAAAGTTTAATTCCGTTCATATTTCTCCAATCTAATTTTTACTAGAGATTGTCGCAATTGTCAATATTTGGTATTTTAGAGCAGTTTTTAAAAAAAATCCACATTAATTTGTAATGTAACAACTGGCTTGATTTTTCAATTAAATGAATGCAATGAAATTAACTGTATGATCTTGACTTGACTCTATGTAAAAAAAAAAAAAATGCCCATGATTTTTGGCAGAGGATCGACACCACAGTGAGAACACAGTAAACTGCTATTTTGTCATTAATATAGAAGGATGCGCTGAAAAATTGTTTGAATAAAGTTAAAAATGTATAAGAGATTTTTAAGTCAAAGGTATTGTGAGGACTATCTATTTGAAATGTATTGCAGCAACTCAATTGGCTGGCAAACTGTCATGATGACATGACTTTTAATGAATCAGAATCAGAAATACTTTATTTATCCTGTTGGGCAAATTTAGTGTTTCCAGATGCTCATCATAGTACAAGAGTAGAGTAAGGAATAATCAGGGGCAATGAGGAATGTAATAAAAAGTTAAAGATTAGATAAAATAGAATGAGCAATAAGATAAGATATAATAAAATGCAATGGCAAAATAGAATAAAATACTGAAGAAATGTTCAAATAGAACAAGTACTAAAAAGTGTGCAGTTGGTTCAATAAGCAGGAAATAAGCAATATAATTACAGTAAGTCAAGTGATGTGACTAATCATGTTGTTTTGAAAAAAAGAAAAGGGATCAGATTTTTTTGACACCACCTTTCTTTGTTCGAGACAACTTTTAACTGGATACAATGCAACAAGGTAATGTATTTAGTAAACTTTAGAAGTTTGTACCTTAATGATGCTTTGAGACTCATCTGTAACCTGTTATGTCCTACCAGTGCTCATCTACCGAGCAGAGCTAACGTAACCTGGCTCTTCATTTTATTGACAGACTCTCAGGTTTGAACAGATCACTGCAGAATAACTGCTGCATGTGGGTTGAAATGCTCATGTCTTAACATTTGTCTTGTGTTTTAGCCTTTAGCTAGTGCTCTATCACTGTCCTGTTTAGCTTTCTTCTGCATTTCTGTCCCTTTTTTTTGTCAGACAGTCCAGCTCCTGTGTCCACAATTACTATTAAATAAATCACAGAAATCATTTCATCAGTTGTCATAGAGACTTACACTTGCTGTATCTGGTCAAGTCCTACCCAATCAGGAAGCTGAAAAATAGCATTTGGAAATAACATATTTCTGATAATTTCATTTTAAATTGAGGATTACGATCAGGCATTTATTAAGTGATGAGGCTTTTTCAAGACAAATTAGAAGGTCCTCACAGTCCCTTTAATGAAGAAGACTTTTTAATTAAAGGTTATAGTAAATTGATTTGAAGGCTAAAGCATAATACACAGTATGGTGATCTCAGAAAAGAGGCATCTGCAAACAAAAAGTTGATCATCTTGTGTAGTTAAACTCAACAGCTGTGGACAAACCTAGTTTTCTTATACATGCATACTGATACTTATTTTCACATACCAGACAAACTTGTTGGAAAGTACAACTTTACAACCATGTACCATGCTCCATATTTTCACGCAACTCTTCTGATCTCCACATTTTTTCAACTGGCTCCCTCTATGTTTACATATAAACCATGAAAATCAACTTTTTTCCCTTTTCTAGGTGTTGCTTTTTCTTCAGTCGACGCAAAATAGTAGAGAAAAGATGTTTTTGATACAGTAGATGACATCCACTTCTAAGGATGATGCTGTGAAATCTGTGTGATGTCATCAGAAAAGAGGTAAAGATACAATTTCTAACTATTTCAAATGTTTCATATACTTCATATTGTTTCATTGCTTAGACTTTGAGGAGATGCAAATGCAAAACAACAAGGGAAACCCACAAACACCCCTTTCTGTTAAAAGTTTACTCACTCCCCACAACTTATCTTATTTCAAGTTGTAATATGTGTGTAATCACAGTGTTTAGGAGCAGTTTTACATGACCCAAAACAATGTGTGTGAAAGTGAAAGTGTGTGTTGACTATTACTTTGTATGTACGACCGAAGAGGAAGACCTTGGCTTGGTGTGTCTAGCAGAGGGTTTAAGATACCATGTCCAAGCACAAAGCAAAAAGGATTTTCTAGCATCTCTCTCTCACTGTCCTCTGTGTTGTGGTGTGTCTATGTGTGTGTGTGTGGAGAGAGAGAGAGAGATCGAGAGTGTACTTCATATTGTAAAGCTTACGTAGTTTCCCACTGTGGTCATCCAGATTTCTGGTCGTCACAGCCTTGAGTACAACATGCTGGATAAATCCTGTTTGCACGCTCACATGCACACAAACACATATCAGCTCACACCAACACACACACATATACACAGGAGCCTTCTCCGCGCCAAGAGATGTGGGCTAGCGGGTTCAGCTTAACCACAATGAACTCTATTTTGTCCAAAACAAACAAGGAAGGCGGATCAGGGCTGGAGCTTTTGCAGACTCGATCAGACTTACAGATCCCACTGGTGTAATAACGGGTATTATCCTTTACCCTTCTTCTGTTGTTCTCTTTTTCTTCTCCTGACCTGCACAAGTCTGATTAAAATCACATTTGCGCTGGCAGAGACCCGTCGCTCGAACACCAGGCAGCATCAGAGGAAACGAAGAGTCTTTTCCCCGAGTTCAACACCAACAATCAATTTACTCTCCGACGTGGGTGCGAGTTCACACACTGCGCTCGAAATGAGTGTCTTTCGGCTCCCGTGGCTTATTTAAAAAGTCAGATTGATTTATTTTAGATTCGAGAGCTCCTCGTATCAAAAAGGCAATTAGCAGGCTCTTCTGTTGTTGCTGCAAACAAAGATCCTCATAATTTTAATTTAATGAGCTAAGCCTGGCTCCGAATGAGAATCTCTGTTGGAATTTAATAATGGTTTCCACTCAGTCTCACTGTGCAGAAAAAAAAGGCTCCACAATGGTGTTGTCATAGTGTTGGGTAGCGTCAGTGGATGTTAAGGGAAAACAGGCCCAGACAGACTCATCAGGAGATGTCCACACAGGCTGAGATATTCCAATCCTGTCAATGCTAATGCACACGCCGCGTGGATAAGATTACACTTGAAAAATGGTTGTTCTGTATTCAAAGGGGCAGATGAATTATTTTTTTCAAGCAGAACTCTCTGACATTAACTTCTCATGCTCCTCCGGGGCGTCGGCAACACATTTGCCATTCCTCTGAGTATAAACAGTAACAAACATTGGCGATCACAACAGCTGGGATGTCATACCTGTTTGAGGTCATTATGTCACATCTGTAGTCTGAATATATACTCTCCTTTCAACCAGAGGAATCTGAAGTTCAAACATATCAAAAGTGTTGTTTCATCAAATTATTCCAAGTGGTGAAATTTCTCCTATCAAGTCCATTGTTTGTCTCATAAATCTTTGTTCTCATAAATAACAGCAGCTTCACAGTCTTATAGCATTTCCTCCTCAATGTGAATCTGGCAAAACTTGGCATATTTCATTTCCTTAGACTGTGTTCCCATCTTGATTCACAGAGATTTGATGCCAGGAGAGCCTGATTTGTACAATAACAACTACTCTCTGCTTGACTGGCCAGTAGCATTAGCTGATACTGTGTAAAAGCCTCCTAACAGGCTTTTTTATTGACTATCAGGCCTGTCACTCACACATACAGTAACCGATAGCCTTACCGTTCACATGAAGCCTGCTCTAGCAAGTTTGACTGTAATCGTTTCTAAAAAAAGTCAGTGACTAGGAGCTGTAATTTTCCAATTTTTAGTGAACCTTTTCACAGAGAGAACAAAGTTGACTACAAAGAAGACACTGAGCACTGATACAGCTGGTTTTGTTTGCACAAAGTCGTGATAAATGAGAATGCATCTTCTGTTATTTGGTTACCTGACACTAAAAACTCTCTACCTCCTACAAGGTTGTACCTAGAAAGCTCAAATTCCACGGAGATGTAGATGAAAAGGTGTAGAAGTGATGTGCTTAATCTCTTGTGTCTGGCATGAAGCATCTTGAAGTTAATGATGCTCAAAAATTGGTTATAAAAAATGAAGAGAAAAAAAATCGGCTGCATTTATCCTGATGTGGACTTTAGCCACTTATAAAAACATGACATTTTCCAAAACTAGAGACTTGAATCTTTCAAATAAGGTGTCACTGATACATTTTGACTTCACGGCTCTTTAGTTACAAGCGCTGAAACATATTATGGTATAAAGGCCAGAATTGGGTGGGATTTAGATGGTTAAAGTGTTCTGACTGATTCTGTTGTTCCAGTAGCAAAAAGCTAACCCTTCTCCCTTCAACAACAACAAATATACAAGGAGTCATTGCAGCCATAATGGAGAAAAGACAGCTGTATTCCACCGACCTCTGAGGCCAGGATACATTCACAACCAGACACAGAATAACACAAACAGACGGCCACAGACAAAGCTGAGTGAGGGGATTTTATTTTCTTTTCTCAACAGGCACTTTCCAAAAACAGATGAGAAAAATCAAGCCTGAATTCAAAGTTTCCATTCAGATTCCCCTTTTCCTTTATCTGCATTTGCATTGACGTGAAAATGTGAATGGTTCCCATACTATTGTTCATTCACATTTCATGGAAACCCATTCAAAGAAACACATGTTAAGACTAAGCGAGTGGATTACTAACAGACTTATGTGTGCTTATGCTGGGTCTGGAAAAAAAAAGAGGAATAAAAAGGAGCCAGTTAGCATTCAAACTGAGAGCTATAGTATTGTGCCACTAATGGAGCATTAGATTGGGGTTAAGCGCTTGAATAGGGAGTGGTCCACTCTTTCTGCCCGGGGGCTACGCATACAGACCCAGCGCTGAGCATTAGCATAATTGCTGGACACCGGTGCGCAGCAGAAGGTACTGAGCAAGCCCCATCCCAGATCAACTAATTCACTCTGATTGAGCTGGGAGTACTGGTGCTGAACTCCACGAATGGCCCTGGGATGGCAGAAGAGGCTGGATGAATCTCCTGGTTTAGCATTTAAAGCGGTTACCAAACTCCACGCACTGAATGATCCCTTCTGTTTCTCATTCTTGGATTAAAACCGAGAGAAGAAAGCACATGAATAAGGCAACTGTAGAGAAAACAACCACATGTCTGCTCCTCATAATTATCCTAATACAGAAGCTTTACAACAAGCCTGACCCTCCCAGCATCTCAGTGCTTGACAGAGAGAAAGAGGGAGAGATCTCCTCTCGCGTCTGCGGCTCGGCACAATAGTTGGAAGCAGCTTTTCTGTCTCTCTCCCTCCCTCTTGCCTCGCCTCGCTCTCTCCTCATGGGATGGGTCCTATTTTGAATTTAATGAAAGAGGAGGAAAAAAAAACACTACATTGCATAGGACTCAAATGGGACCCCAGAGAGTCCCAAACCAATTTTTGTTGGACAATGGTGAAAACAAAACCAGAGACGTGTACGGTGCTGATGAAATGTGGGCAGACTGAGGAATAAAAGTGTTTCAGCTGGAAGGAGGGAAAAGGGATTTTAATTCAGGAGAATTTGGCAATTGCTCTGCACCAGATAAAAAGTTACAGAACAGTTTATAAAGGCAAAACGTAGCGACACAATTTGGGTTAGTTTTCTCTTGCAAACTTATTTAAAGGACACGGTGAGTTTGCACAAAAGTGATGTCAAATGTGGACCCAGGTGTTGAAACTTGATATTGAGATTTTGCCGGTGTGCCCCCTCTTTGTAAGGCCTTACTGTACTAAAAAGGCTTATACCATCATGAGCTCCCCTCCTGCTTTGATGATGAATACATGGGAGGTTAGCTGTGAAGTGGGATTGGTTTAACACCACGGCATGGAGTCCAATTTTTGCGGAGCGCCGGCCTTAATAGGTCCAAGACTCGGGGCCAGTGCCCCCAACACAGCTCCTGTGAAGGTTCTCTGAACCCAGACAAGCATTTCTCCTCCCACCTAGCGCTATTGCTCCACTCCCCTTGCTTTGGATTCCCATTCAGCCTGTTTACCATGCCACCAGGCCTATTCAGACCTCCGTCAGCAGGTCTTCCAGAACCTTACAGAGCCGCTGAACTCTCCCTAACCTACTAATCAGACCTCTCCTCCCTTTCAGCCCTTCAACATAAAGCCCCATCTTGACCACCATTTTGTAGGTCAGCCACTGTGGGCTTTGTGCAGGCCTCAGCAGAGAAAGATCCTCCTCCTATTGATGCATCTTGAGCAGTTCTCCGAGTCACCCAGACACCTCCCCTTTGCAGATGGAGGTATTCAAAGACATCCAGTTTATTAAGCTGTCACTGCGCATCTAAATCTGTTCCCTATTGCAATGGTACAGGCCTTTCCACAGAGAGGGGTAGAGAAAAAGCCTTTGTGTACCACAGAGGTATTCAAAGAGCTATAAAAAATCACACACACAGAACTAATGCACACACACCGGTAAAATGAGATGCAAATCCGGCGATTCACTTGGCAGTTAGAGTGGGCTTTTCTTTGTGTGTGTGTGTGTGTATGAGTGCATCTTGCGCACGCTGCACTGGCTGTGTGTTTGCATGTATGTGTGAGTGTGTGTGCGCGCCTAATTCCTGTAGCATGGTCTCAATCTGTGCTGGCATAGCAGGGCCTGTACAGTTCAGCAGCCGTAACATAGTTGTTGGTGCAAGGGCATTGTGTAGCTGTGGCAGGGGGAGAAATTACTTAAGGAGCCGGGACAATGTCCTCGGTTAAACCAGGCTACAGTGAGGGGAGACATGCTCACAGACATCTGCGGTTTAGAGGATGGGCAATACAGGATGACAGAGAGTTGGGGGGGGGGTTGAAGGCAAAACTGGATCCTGTTTAAAACTTCCAGCTTCCTTCTGTAGACAATCAACACTCACAGATTGGATTTGCATGACTAATGAAGGTTTTGTCTTGTTTGTCCAAGGCAGTTTCGGACAGGACTGACCCCTAGGTTCTGAACCTCCAAATTTAGCCCCTGCATAACAAGGACGGTATTGTTGCTCCGTTGTAGAAGAGGATTCTAATCCCTGCTTGAACAAATGTAAAGACCTAAATGACAGTTGAAGCCCTTGTCTAAAGGTTGTTTCCTGTTAGTGTTCTTCTCTTGTGCATGTTCATGTGAATACAAATCCACTGTGGAAGTGGCAGACTGTCATGGACAACACAAACTGCTACGAGGAGTGTTTGTAAATGAGGGGGAAAATACATTTCATGTGTTTTACACAATCAATGCCTGCAGGAGTAGCTGCAAAATGGATTCTGGACAACATTTTTAGATCACTGTTTCAGCACTTAGCCTATTTACAGGGGGCACAGCCCTCGTTGCAGCAGTTGCTGGTTTATCTCCTGGCCTCTCTCCTTTACTACATGGCTCAAGAATAGCTTAAAGAGGGGTTATTGTGCCATTTAAAAAAAAAATCTTATGTACCCATCTGTTCCTCTGCAATAGCTTCACATGACTTAAACATTCTATTTTGTTCACACAAGTGTTTTAGAAAACCCCCATTTCAGCCTCAACACTTCAACACTTTGTTTTAGCTTCCGTCTCTTTAAGGAACCCCACCCTACAAACCCCCTTTCTTATGATTGGCCAACCCTCTAGAGGCCTGTTTTGGGCAAAGCGAAGGGGCAGAGTGTTATTGTTTGAGAGCTAAACCTCCAAAATTATATGAACTAGTTAGGATATTATTTAATGACCTCATCTTTCCGAAAATCTCATGAAGCTATTGTGGGATTATTATTTTTTTGAACGCAGTTAACAGGCAGACTCTGGGATTTCTGCAACATGTAAATATATAGTTGTATTACAATTTTCACAGTTTTAGTTTGAAAATCCAGCAGTGTTACTTTTCATCCATGTTCAGAATATAAGGAAGCATAATGTATTTTTCTGGACTTCAAGTTGCACTTTTTTCATAGTTTTGCTGATCCTGCAACTTTAAACATCAAATGAATGAGACGCTGTGTTATTGGATACTTTAATGGAAAAATATTCTAATTTCATACATCTAGAGTATTGATGTGGAAACAGGCCCTGAAAGCACTGGGCGCTGACCGAGGCTTTTTGACAGCCTGACAGCTCCTAGTGTTCAGCCCTTAATGACATGATATAGAGAAATAAAAGTTCACTCGCGTCTTCTTTCACTCTCCAAGAGTCAAAACTCATGCAACTTTTTAAAAGTGAGGACATCTATCTGATGGAGTTCATTTCAGCCTACACTGCACTGGTCTGACCAGCAGAGCAGGGAGAAAGGGGAACGTTAGAGTGTGCATGAGCAAAGTGAGTGAGAGGACCACATGTAGAGAAGAGAGACTGAAATTTTACAATGGTAACAGGTAGGGATGCACCAATACCACTTTTTATCAAACCAACTACAAGGACCAGTTTTTACATTTGAGTACTCACAGATACCGAATACTGATCAAAATACTTAATATCATCACTGCAGCTCTAACGTGACTTAGAAAATCTCTTTTATTTCCTCACTCTCTCATTTAAACAAATGAACTGAAAACCATGATGCCCATGTTGCTGACACTTTAACAGTCAACAATCCTCAATCTGGGCACGAATGACGAGCCAACGTGCTCATAACGGTATTTGATGTCAAAGTATTCAGTGTGCCTTTACAAGTACGAGTACATGTTCCTCAGTGTGGTTTCATCACTGATAAATACTGGTATTGAGTCATCTCTAATCACAGATATGAGGTACTGTAGGAAAATATTTTAACCTCCTAATACATATAGACTTACTTATCAAAGGTAAATGTTAAGTTCTCTATTGAAAAATCTGTAAACATACCACATCATTGTAAAAAACTGGGACTTTGATATGTTTTTTTTCCTCCTCATGACTTGTTCAGGAAAATACAGTAATACCCCTGCTTTAGAATGTAGTGTTGTGCAATGCCGCAAAATTTGGTATTGATCCAATACCAAGTGAATACAGGGCCGGTATCATTGTACTTTTTACATGGAAAGCAGTTTTTCTAAATAAATCAAAATTACACACAACTACTAAAACTTGTATTTCTGTTCGTGAATGAAAGTTAAAAAAAAAAAAAAAAAAAAACTTTTTTTCAATCAGAAAAAAATCATGTGCTTTCATTTTCCCCTGCTTTGCTGTAAAACAGTTAATTTGAATGTTTAAGAATAAAATCAATTGATTCATATTAGCATTTAAGATTTAATTTTGATCAAACAGCTTGCACATTCTTGCAGATGAACCACTACAGAAACATAAAAAAATATATTTTTAGGAAATCAGCAATTTACCAATACTGTAGAGCAGCAGTGCAAAACAACTTGCACTGGGTGTCGGTCTGATAAATTTGTTAAGCAAAATATTTAGCAGAGTGCTCCGAAGCAAAGTGGGAGGAGTGCGCGTACACGAAGAGAAAGTGAAAGTAAAACTAAAGTATCGATCCCATCACATACGTATTCAAGGATTCAAGGAGTTTTATTGTCATTCAACACATGTAAAACATGAATGGAACGAAATTTGGTTACCCTGGTCCCGGAGCAAGCCCAATTTTAAGAAATGAGAATAAATAATACACATATACGAATAAAAAAAGAGAATAAAAGAAGAACACGATAAACTAGCCTTTGTGATAAATAGAGAGAATAAAATAGTAATCTGTGCAAGTATTGATCAATACTGATACCAACATTGGTATTGATATATGGATATGTTGGATTGATCTGCCCACCTCTATTAAAATGTGATTTTGATACATTAATATGCTTAAGGAGCATACTTCTAACTCTGTACTCCATTAGTTTCATTTACTCTACTAACTAGGCCTTAACAAGTGGTTTCAAGAAGCTTATGGAGAACTTCTTTCTTGTTGCATAAGCAGCTATTTTGATGGTGATAATCAAATAAAACATTCTCTTGGAATCATGTCATCTAAAAACAACATTTGTATCCAGACTTACCAGGTCAATGATATACTTTGATAAGAATTTACACAAAGATATTCAGTGAGATATGATTTTTTTTTTTTGCCAGTGTTTGTTGGTAGTGACACCATTTTTGAAGCTGGCTTTGATGTAGAACTAGTTGTAGTTTAACTTTCTCCATTATCCAAGTGGCCACTATTCATTATTCTGTGTTATGCAATGGTGCTCCACAATAACTTGATTTCCCCCTCACACAGGTGTTTTTCACTGTGTGTGTGTCCATGTGTGGGTCCATGTGTGTCAGTGGGTGTATATCTGGCTAAGGACTGGAAATTAGAGGCTCAAGTGGTAACCACTGGTATTAGGAGAGGAAATGACTACTGAGCCATTCAATAACGCCCTCCGTTGTTAATGACTGGTACCCAGGCTCAGACAGGGACCCAGTCTGTCTGACACACATACACCTGAGGAAAAGAAACAGGAAAAGGAAATGAGCTAGTGATCCACTCCACCTTCTACTGTACATTCCCACAAAGATGTAAAGGCATTTCTAAATTTCTCAGTGGAGTGGACTTAGGCTTGTGTAAAGCTTGAGCAGGTTGTTTTGGACCTGAGACAATCTTTTTCTCCCTGAAGGTGTCTTTGTGGAACATGTGGGAAGTCCCTACCTTGACTTGTTTTAAGAAAACATTTCACTGTAATGTGTTTTAATGCCATTAATGAATACGTTTTTATGTATTGAAATATGACCCAATTAACAAGTACTGCCGTTTTGTTATTATTTCCCCCGAAATTAATCTTATGGAAATAGGAGCTGGAAGTAAGGTGGATATTTCCCATGGTATGGTTCTGTGAAATGGGTTACACATGTACACTCTCAGCCCACTTCGGCCCTCTCACTCTGGATTTACCTTTTTCCATTAGCTCCCACTCCTTTCTCATGTGACTCCGTGTTCTGTGCTCAGAGAATCGGCCACGGTCGGTCACCGGCTAAATAAACAGTGTTGCCTTTCTCCCCTTTTATTTTGTCCTATTGGTCTGGTAATAATTTTAGGCGAGAGGACTGGGGAAACAGTGAGGCTGTATAAGTGTTACAGATGGTATTATCACACGAATAAGGTATAATTGCACTGCGCTTATGGGCTGCTTAAGTAAACCGACAGTTCGGATCAGGTTGTGCTGCGCTGACCTCCCATGTGCATCGCAGAGCAGTTAGGCGCTGTTTAAATGAGATAGAGTAGACTTATAATTACCAGGGAAAGGAATTTGTTATCCTTCTGTTTGACACGGTTGATTTGTGGGTCAAAATACAGAATGTGATTTGTTAAAGTTACTCATGAAATAAGACGTGAGTTTTTTGGAAACTAAATATTTTGAATAGAAATTAAAGAAATGGATGAAGTTTATGAGTTTTCTTATTTGCTAAAAAAAAAATCGCAACGTTCCTTACAAGAGCTCTAATTAATGAACTCAGCAGTTCCTAACTCTTTTTACTCATTCCGTTTAAATAGATGCACACAAGTGCACAACATTCAAGGAAACAATAACCGTAATGGCCAATTGTTTGGCCTTTTGAAAGATCTATTGCTTCATTGAATCACAACATGATGGCTAATGTATTAGAAGTGCAAAAGTAATAGGCAAACAGCCCTGAGCTGCAAATACCAGACACATTAAAGCCTGGAGCAGTTCCAGGTTAATCTTTCAATTACTCAGAGTGTATACCCCTCTGTTTCGCGTGCAGGATGGACAACTTCAAGAAGGAGAGCTGTCAAAGTTGTAAACTACACTATAGATTTAATTAGAATAACACATCTGGTAGCCTTTAGTTTCTTGAACAAGGCACGGTTTGTAGCAGACAGTTGGATGGCAAATCGATGCTTGACTAAAGGGAATAACTGGTTTGTATAAAAGTGCGGAGAGACAAAGTAAGATTGAGGGACAAGCAGAAAGAAGGATTAATGAAAATGGCCAAAGAGCCAGAGTCGGGGTTGTACGGTCGATTAGGACCTGATTCTAAAACTGTTGAATCACACTGGGTTATCCTGATTCTATGTGTTTTTTACTTGGCAATACAGTCACAATAGGTCCAACCAATAAAACAAAGCAAGAAGTGGATAGGGAAATGATTGTTTTGAACAATGTATGAAAGCCAAAGTCAAATACAATCCAGATCATAGCTAAATATCTAAAGCCATACTGAGTATGGTTGGTTTTTGTTCTGTCTTGGTTCAAACCCAATCATTTTATAAGGACTGTAGGGACTTTCTAAGTGACCTTGAAAAAGTCTTATATCTAGATATAAGAGTGATCATAATCCCCAATTTAAAATGAGATTACCAGCATGAAAATAGGTTATTTGTAAATGCTAATTCCTAGATTCCCAATTGGGTTGGACTGGACTGGATTGATTGACGGCAAACTGAGGTCTCTATGACAACACTATGCAGGCCGAGGAAGTTTAGCAGTGAGAAGAGAAATCTGTGTTCTTCTCTGCCGAAAACAACTATTGTGATTCATTTGGTAGAAATAGTGGAAACAGGAGCTGGACTGTCTGACAGAAATAAGACAGAAGAGCAGAAGAAAGCTAAATGGGAGAGTGATAGAGTATGGGCTCAAGGCTAAAACACAGGTGAAGCTGTTTGTGATCATTTTCATGCAAACCCAAATGCAGCAGTTGTACTGCAGTGGTCTTTTTTATTTTAAGTTATTATTTTTGGGCTTTTCATGCCTTTAGTGGGATAGAGTAGGAAAGGTGGCAAGAGTGGGGAGTGACATGCAGGAAACAGGCCACAGGATAGACTTGAACTTTGGCCACCCATTCAAGGGGGCGAGCAAACTTCATGGGGCACGCAACCTAAACTGCTAAGCCACTTGCACCCCAAAAGAGCCAATTTAACATATACTTGTGATATTTGCAGAGAACCCATACATGCACAGAGAGGGCATGCAAACTCCACATAGAAAGTCACCTGTCAGGCCAAGGGGGTTTTGAAACTTATTGTTTAGCCCTTGTAGGCCTCAGCGTTGCAAGGTTACAATATCAGACTTAAGATAGCTAGGTATCCATAAAATCATGAAAAAAACCCACTTTTTTTTCCTATAAGACCATATTTACATTGGCAGTGGGTCCTATTGTTTATGCCTGCAGTGCTGTTGGATGGTAAATGTGTTTATAGATCTGTCCATCAGGCCATTAACTCACTCAACTTATCGACTTTTCTTATATATTTGGGTTTTACAGGGTTAGAGGTGACAGTGTGACCCACTGCACCACCATGCAGCCCTTTGATAATGAGTTACAAAGGTTGCCAGAGGCTTAATTGTGAAACTAACTGAATGTCTGTGTCATGTCAATATGAATGAAAATTATGAGAGCAGGTAATCCAAGGAAGAAGGTGCAACTGTGTATTCAAAATTTTGTAAGACTGAATGGATGCATGTACCAGGGTAAAGAGCCAGCACTCTGCGAGTTCTCAAAGACCAGTTTTGATCTCTATAAGTCTGCCTTCCCTCATAAACACGATCGCAGAGTGCCAAATGTCAAGATTATTAAGTAACCACATCTTTCAATAACTTGGAAGATCTCTCCAGCTAAGAATGTGAGTGTCTGCCTTTCAGTCAGTCTGATGGTGTCCCTGCCAGGTCCTTCAGCATCCACTCCATGAAAGACTGGTCTGTCAGTGCACTCTGAAGCACTTTCTGCCAGACATGTGGTTCTTATTTTGCAGCCAGAGGAGCAGATTAACATAAAAGAGGGTGTGTAACAGTTCTCGCATTAAAAGAACCCTGCCTGGGGCAAGGGGAGGAGAGGCTGCGTCTGGATTACCTCATTTGAGATCCTTTAAAACGCTGTTTACCTTGCAAAGTGTGTATCTCAATGAGGTATTGCAGTGGTAGCAAGCATAACAGGGTCAGTGGTGTATACAAACATTCTTGTTTGGCAGACAATTTTACTGGGTACGAGGAGACACAAGGGGGCACGTTTACAGGCTTCAGGCATAAGGTGAGTAAAGATATGATTTGG